>BFEA01000210.1:1863592-1895671 GCA_003427395.1 Chara braunii | reverse complement strand
GGGGGGGGGGGGGGGGGGGGGGGGGGCGGGGCTCGGGGTGCGGGGTGGTGGGGGTGCGGGGGAGGCAAGGGTGGGGTTGCGGGGGTCGGGGCACCGACGGGGGTGTTTTGGGGTGGGCTGTGGTGGGGCACCCCCGCGGCGGGGGTCCGGGGGTCAAACCCCTACCCCGGCTTTGCCCCCGGGGGCCCCCGCCTGACAACCTTGGCGTTCACCATCACAGTTAAGTGCACATTCGCTGTAGCGCCCGTAGGCACAGATGGGACATACTGCATCTGGATGCAGAGGATGTTCACAATCCGGATACAAGTGGCATCCCTGCCGATAGCGGGCCCGAAAAATTATATGGTTGTAGTGATATCGACAAAGTCGATGCTTTCCACAACCAAGTGTAACTGTGTCAGTGATCTCACAAAGAAGGAGGTCACAAGGTGTTAGTGCAGCATGCGGGGGAATGAAGACCAAAGCAGGCACGGTGACAGACATGGAGGTAGGCACAGAGACAGACACAGAAACGGGCATGGAGACGGACACAGAAACGGGCATGGAGACAGAGACAGAAACGGGCATGGAGACAGGTGCGGAGGCAGGCACAGAGACAGGTGCAGAGGCGGGGACGAAAGTACACGAGGTATCTATAGGGTCAGTAATTTGGAAGGAGACAGACATAGAAACAGGCACAGAGACAGGTACGGAGGCAGGCACAGAGATAGATGTAGAGGCGAGCATGGAAGTACACGAGCTACCCATAACGTCAATGACCTAAAGCAGTTGCAGGTCAGGGTAATTACACACGAGATCACAGATGGCAGTAATAGTTTGCGCATCATAGCACCGCCATTCCATAATTCCCAAGAACCAGAGGCACATACAAGAGCGGTGTAGTGGCCAGGAGTATGTAGAATATAGGCACAAACGTGCGAACAGTGGTCTGGGTCGCCACCCGAAGGGGCACGCTGCATATCAAGCCGGTGCCTTATCAAAGCAGTCTCCAAAACAGAGACATTGAATCCCCCATGTTGAGTGTAATTACTATACCGTGGGGGATGCAGAGCCGGGTTATCGCCATATAACTCACGTTCCTGAGCATCAAGATCGGAAGCAATGGCCAATAAATCAGAGTGAGTATATGGTTCCCGACGATAGGCTTGTAGGCAGATGTTAGTAGCAGCGAGGCCACACAGATTCAGTGGAGGCCGGTCAGGCGGATTTTCTAGAGAATCTCCTACAGTCCCCTTGCCAAGTTCATCCTCAGATGGTCCCTCGCCATCATCCCTCCCGTTTTGTGTTTGCCGCGTTGCAGAAAGGTCTGCAGTGGAAGAGCGTTGCATGCGTGGTAAGGATGCTTGGGGCGACAAAAGACGGGGACGGGATGTTGGGGAGGGCCGTGGTGGGGAGAATGAACGGTTTCTTCTTCGTCCAAGAACAGTGATGGAGGAAAGGGGAGTAAGTTGAGGTTGGGAAGTAGGTCGAAGTCGGCGTCTAGGACAACGAAGTACGCTTTCTGCAAGGGCAGAACATGATGACGGAGTCTGTGTGGACGAAGTGGTTTTTGGATTAGGAAGAGGGGTAACGTATGGAGACAAAACCAGGGGAGGTAGGAGCGGTGAAGACAGGGGTGGTAAAATAGTTGGAAGGTGGGTAACAGACAACGATAAAACCAGGGGAAATAAAGGCGGTGAAGACGGGGGGGGTGAAGTCAGGGGTGGTGAAATGCCTGAAGCAGAGACAGGGGGGGCAATCGTAGGTGAGACCCGAAGAGGGGACTCTGCAGGTGGTAATGCAGGCATGGCCATGAATGCCATGGAGGAACGCACCGAGACCAAGGGCGACGCAACAGATGCGGTGGTCACAGATGCCATGGAGGAACACACCGAGACCAAGGGCGACACAACGGTTGCGGTGGCCACGGATGCCATGGAGGAACACACTGAGACCAAGGGCGGCACAACAGCTGTGGGTCGAGTAGCTCCCGCAGAATCAATCGTAGAAGCAACCAAGGCCGATGAGGAAGTGGCTACGAACCGAAAAGGGGCAGTCAGGGTCACAAACGACATGGAAGGGGTTACTAAGATTGATGCGGACGCAGGTGCGGCAGACGCAGGTAATGAAGAAGAGGTTGTGATAGGTGTGACAGACGCTGATAATGAAGAAGGGGTTGTGACTGGCGTAGTCCGAGGATAGTGTGTAAATACCCGAGAAAGCGGGTGATGAATAGACCATCGAAGCATGCTGCGGAACCAACTGGAGAGGCGGGTCACATGCGCAAGGTACCTGTGTTGACGTTTACGAATATAGGAAGTCCATCCTTTCGCAAGCATTGTTAAAGAGTGCCCACGAAAAAGCATGCAGAGTGTGAGCATCGCTGCTGCAGTTTTGAAATCATACCAGTTGTTGCAGACATACTCAAACCTAGTAAGCTGGCCTGTAAACACTCCCGCCGGCTGGTGTGCATGGACGTTAGATGCAGCACTAGGATAACGAATAACAGGGAAATTCCATTCAGCTGCTTTGTCAAAGACACTCGTACGCAGGGAGCCGTCATGGCGGATTTGGAGGCGTGCACCCAAGAATGTGCAAGAGCCATCAGGCGTTGTGGTCTCCTTCCATTCGAGGCCATAGTGCTCTSAYGGTGGTGGCATATGTCCCCATGAGAGAACATCATCGATCAAGCGGTATGGTAACTCATACCGTTGAGCTGCGCGAAGATCACGCCGCTGGAGGTCATCAACAAATTGAGCCTTATCCCAATACAACGTCAAATTAGCTATCTCCGGACCAGAATTAGTCCCCATCGGGATGCCAATCAACTGATGTCGCAAGGTGTCGTCCGCTGCATAAAGATAAGTGTTTGTGACAATGAAATGGAGATGTTCAGGAAATTGGGAAACGGTCAAGGTGTTCGGTCCGGTATCAACCGTCCACTCCCCTTGACGGGGCCCTTTAACAATCATGTTAAGGATAGGAGGATGTGTGCGCCCCTGTGTGTGCTGTTGTAAGATATATGTATAGGCTTCCTCGACCGCTTTTGAAACATTATGACAAATACAGTCATGAGGAAGATTGGTATACATAGTTGTGAAATCAACAGTGCGAGGAGCATGGTCACGAAGAGAAGAGGAGTTACGTTTGAGATCAAGCACCACCTCCTCAGCGCTTTGCACGATCCAGCACCGTCTCACACCGCTTTGCTGATACAACAGATTATCCTTCTCACGGAGAGATTCAATGACTCCTTATAGTGCAACGCTGAGGCGGGCAGAAGTGACGGTAGTACTGACCAAGAGTGGGGAGGTCGATGGTGGACTGCATGAACAAATGGCGCGGTTGATCGAGATCGTTGCAGCAGGGAGAGATTATTCCGCTCTGTGACGCCGACAATACTGCGAAGCCCAGGGGGCGATTTGTGCGCTTTAAGTGCATAGTACAGATATGGCAGCGTGTCTTTGTGTGTATATCCCCACCGATGATTCCAGAGCGCGTGATGTTCCAAAATATCTGCGACAGATTCAAGAGGCACATCATAGGTAGGGCTGTCCAAATGAGCAAATAGATGACACATGTACCAATTTTTACAACAGATTGCTAAGTTATGTGAGGTCTTGTCGACAGGAACAATAACAAAGTGTTGTTGAAGGTGTCTCAAAGCCCTGTGCRCTGAGTGAAGAGAGTGCGGTTGTCGTGTAGTAATATGGGGGGATGAGATGTTGCTTTGGCAACGTGTGAGAACAGCTGAGCGCCACTGCTGCAATTTGCTCAGAGCGGCCGACCGAAGCTGCTCGGAGACCGACCTCAGGTATTTAGCAATATACTCGTCAAGGCCGACTCTAACAGCCTGAAGCACATCAACGATTTGTCCATTAAGACGATACTTCGAGCCTTCATGGAACAAGTCGCGGAGGCGATCATCATGAATGCTATCGCAGTCGGCTGTAACAACATGGCCGTCGACTAAGTGTGAGCAGTCAGGAAACACTTTCCGACATTGAAAGTCTGAGGGGTCAGGCAGGGAGATCCCAGGTGTGACGCTGAGCGCAACTTCCGTGAAATTAAAGAATTGGACGCGAGTTGGCGGCAACAACTTATCACAGATACGCAGGTGTGCTGCGGCATCAGGGTCAAGGTGCAAGTGCAGCACCTGGGGTGCATGCAGGGCTTGTCGCAGCCTCGTTACCTGATACACCTCATGCATGTGCACAATTTTAATATGATCAAGGAAGGCATCTCGAGACCGAGCTGTGTATCGCTGGCGGACATGTTGATACTTCTGAATCAGGCATTCAAGCTGACGGATATGCGCAGTCATATTTGCATTGGAGATATTATTGCTCAACCACTGCA
This sequence comes from Chara braunii, assembly GCA_003427395.1. Taxonomy (NCBI): domain Eukaryota; kingdom Viridiplantae; phylum Streptophyta; class Charophyceae; order Charales; family Characeae; genus Chara; species Chara braunii. The sequence goes on along the minus strand of BFEA01000210.1, from coordinate 1,891,333 downwards.
GCAAGCGGGCACGCCAAACTGACGTTGCTTGCTGGATGACAAATTCCATTTGTTGCGAATTGCCAGCAGCAACCTGTGAGAAAAGATTGTGCAATGCAGACCCTTGAAAGGCGGGGCCTGGACGCAAATCAATAGGTTGGGGCTGTTGATGGTCTGATGGACGAGGGCCTGTCTGTGTCCACCGATGAGAACGACGTTGTCGTCTTCTTGCAGGCAGGCGAGCAAGCGGTAGGACAACGTTGAGACCAGTTGGATGAAGAGTCCGCAACCGGCGTACCCAATAGGCTTCCCGTGTCGTAGCAGCCCGTCGAAGAAGGTTACGGTCAACAAGACCTTGCGGTGTATGGTAAAGGGCCGGGTCAATACGTTCCAAGGGCCAGACTGCAAAATTGAAGGGGTTTTGACAAGACATGACACTATAGAGCCGGCGACGCCGRAACTCCGCAGCAGAACGACGAACATGCCAATGTTCCTGCAAACGTTGATGCGAGGAGTGCRTAGTCTGACCTATGTAAAGACGCCCAGAGGGGATATGAACGATGGCATAGATCACTCCCTGGACAAAGAGAGGGTCCATACCTGATTGCAGTGCCTGCTAATCAATGCCTCTCAGCTGCAATTCGAAACGCTCTGTTTGAATCGCCGTGTTAAGTTGTTGCAACTGCCTCTTGCGCCAAGTGCCTGCAGAGTAGAGGTCAGTATTCCAGCGAAGGTGCCGAATCCAATCAACACAACGTGTGGAATCAGCGTGTAGATGAGGTTGGGCGGAAAAAGCAGAGAATAGTCGATGATTATTATGAGAAACTATACCTAAAGTAGTGTCGACAGAAAATCTTCCAAGAATTCCCTGATCCACCGTGTCTAATGCAGTGTCAACAAGAAATCTACCAAGGATTCCCTGACCTATGTTGCCTGGAACTATGCCTACCATGCCAGTAGTAGGAAACTTCACGAGAATCCCCTGATTAATCCTTTGTGTTGAATTCATTTGTTTAAAAGTAACGTTTATTTTTTTGAAATTTTTTATTTTTTGGTAAGAGGAGACGAAGAGGTGCACAGAAAGGCAGGGTTTTAGGCCCCGCGGCCAGTTCGGGAACTGACCCTGCCGCCGTCCTGTTCGTATAGTATTCACCATTAGCAGTGAGCCAACAGAATGTTGGTTCATGTATGACTCTGCATCCCCCGGTGAGTGTGCCGTGATCCAATGTGATCCTAGTGCTCACAGCCTTGCACCGACAGACCAACAGTGTCAGTTCATCAAAAGCAAGCCAACCTGTAGGCTTTATTAATGTGTGAGGATTACACGAAAGAGTGCGATGCGAAGAGGTGAGATGGGCATGGGGGCTGCCACCCGGGTTTGGCTAACCTTAGGTGGGCCGTAACTATACCCACTACACGGAAAAGGGTTACAACCTGTGTCCTTGCAGTGACTGCTACCACAGTCCTTATGTGCACAATACCTTGAACAATATCAAAACCGTAGCACCAAGCAACGTACCAGATCAAACACCTAACAGGGCTAGTATTGTTCAAGCATAAAGAAAATAATAACATAGTAGCAGGTTATCAGAGAGCCCGCCGAATGAAATACAGCCCATGAAAGGATTTAGGAAGCAATGAGAGAACAGGGGGCACTGGCGTTCAGGACGGGCCGAACGCCCGAACCCGAACGCCCGAACGTACTCGGCCGTTCGGGCTTAACGCAGACCCAAAAAAAAAAAAAAAAAAAAAAAAACCGTCATCCAAAAAAATCTGAAAAAAAGATATGTTATGGAGAAAAATAAATTAAACAAGAGTTGCCTGAGCAGTACATCCGAATTGCTTACCAAATTTGAAATAAAAATAAAATACGGAAAACAAATACTAAAAAGAAAAAAAAAGAATTAAATTTAGTGAGTGCGCGAGCATGTTTTCAACACCGCCATCTTTGGCGAGTTTTCATTTTCTTTTGGCATAGCGAAATGCCCTGAAAATTTACAAATGTGTACTTTACATAATACAAAACCCACTAAAAAAGTTTCAGAAAGTAATAAAATTGTTTAGACCCCGAACTAAAGTGAAAACAAAAAGTAAAAAGTGAAAAACTACGTGGGTGAGCACGTTTTGACACGGCCATCTTTGGCGATTTTTAATTCTTATTTGGCTTAGCCAAATGACTTGAAATTTTACAGGCATGTACCTCACGTCATAGAGAACTCACAAAAAAGAATGCAAAAAACAATAATTATTTTTAGGCCCCGAAACATTTTTTGGCGGGGGCCGAACGCCGTCGGGTTCAGACCCCGTACGGGGACCCGGAACGCCTGTACGTACGGAGGTCTGGCCGGGGACCTCCGTACGTACGGGCTGGTGACCCTGTTTGTGACGATATATATATATATATATATTTGCCTTTTTGCATTCCAAACTTGAGCCATGACTGAAGTGCCATGTTTTTTAGCGTTTTTTTGCCTTTTCCCAGCAGCCGTTGTTTCAGGAAAAAAGATCTGTATTTCAGCTGATTTCCCGTTTGCACAGTATATGCCCTCGCCACTCCGGAGAGTGCGGTCCTTGAATGTCACGTCTTCCTCGCTGGGAGACGAGAATTTCAAGGAAATGGTTGTCTTCCTTGAAACTCAAGGATGAGTCCTAGAAATGTTTTCACAACTGTCGAGATTCGTTTTCAGAGATTTGTCATTGGGATGGTGTGGAATGATGAAAAATGGCATCCTCAAGAATGTTCTAGATGTGTCAAACAACCCCCTGCCAGACAGGTGCTGGTTGAGGGACCTCTCGATTTACCACACACAATGAATGTGCAGGTTAACTCCATCGATGATGAATCGTTGATGATTCTGCTGGTCGGAAGACCAACGAGGGCTGGGAGATACCACCTGCATCAATGCCGGGTGGGAATGAGAAGGCCAACCATAATCTCAACCACAAGTTCCACAACATAATAATTATCGTACATAATAAAGTCTTGCCTATCGACTGCTGGGCAGGCAGACTTGTGACCACAATTCCAAAATCAACAGTAAAAAATAGTAATGAATTTACGGGGCGCCGGCAAGTTCGACAACCAGTTGATTTTTTTTGTTCTTTTTATTAGAAACGGCGACAGCCTTGAGATATCGGTGTTGAACTGAACAGCCCCTATCTTATTCTGTTCATCTGATTACACCCAGATTCGAACCTTGGTCGGTATTTCAACAGCTCATAGGTGTACCAACTGAGCTAAGCCCGTTGGTTCCTCTAGAATACCTCAAGTTATTTCAAACTTTTCTTCCAGACCACCGTGCCCACTGCGTGAAGCAAAGCAAAATTGCTGCTGATCAGTTCATTTTCCGCCCAGCCCTGGACGTCCCAACTGTCTCAGCTTTAGGCCTACCATATGCCTGGCAGCTGAACCGACCAGCAGCAGCACCCCACGCGCATTTTCACAAGCCCCCCTGGAGCTGCCTGGCAGTTGAAAGGCCATTGTGTTTATGCAGAGCTGCATAGCTGCATAGCTCATTAAAAAACAACAAGCCAAGAGCATTCGATATATAACTCGATAGCAGTTGATATATAACCAGATAGGTATTACCTTCTCCCCAAACACAATAGGAATTTCAACTTTCAATTTCATATTTAACACACAGAAGTCAACAGCTCCGTCATTATACCCCTGTTCCCCTCCTACTGTGGCCTTCTTCATTTTTTGTTTCTAATTTTAGCGGATGTCCTGAATGCCCTCTCTTCTTCCCTCGAACACCACCCATTCTTCAAAACGATCAAAAATACATTGGTGCTTTGAGAACTGACAGTGTCAAGAACTGAGCAGAAAGGCTGCCAGTCAGGCAGCGCACAACAGCTGCAATGCGGAGCTGCAATGTGGAGCCTGTGGGGCAGTGTGGCCTTCCTCCCAAGATCACGAGATCAAAAGAAGGGGGCTCATGAGGTCCCACAGTCTTCCACTTACCTGCTCATGGTAAGTCACTATGGACAGAAGATTACAGGGACCAACGACCTGAAAGTCTTGGATGTTTTGTGGAAGTCCCCGCAAAAGGAAAAGTTAACTGTTACAGCGGCCAAGTTCAAAATCAAGTTTTTAACAGCAAATTTAACGGGACCCCGTAAACAGATTTGCCCGGGCCTGAGTTTTGGAAGCAGAAAAACACTTTACAATGTCAGGCACAGTGGAGCTGGTCCAAGCGTCTAGTGGATGTGGTTCAAGCCCCGACACCAGGCAAAGGTTGGTTTTCCTCCCCAGAAAACGGAACCCATGGGCTGCCCGGTCCACTTTGTGCCAAGTTGCCAACCAAATGCGATGGATCGGTGCCCCATCCATGCCTATCCACCATGTCCTTGCCTCTCAGAGAGAGAAAGGGGAGGGGGGGGAGGGCAAGGGGGCTCTTGTGCTTCATCTGCCCAAAGTTGTTATCCACAGTTGGCTGACCCACAGCACATGGCCTCCAAATGTCAGGTTGCTATCGACAGCAGGTTGGTCCTCCCACTCCCAACAAGAAAGCATGGCGGCAGCTGCAATGCACAATGATCCAGTACCATTCATTTCACCCCACTGGAAAGTTTGACAATTTCTCCAGCTTGAAGAACTTGTTCACTCCATAACTGACAGCAGCAGACATGTCCGATCCATGTATCCACAGTACAGTGATTTTCAGTCTGAATCCTCCACTCGCGTTCCCCATCTGAGCAATCAGAGCAAAGACCCCTGTCGCTAGGAATGACAAATGCAGGTTTTTGTCCGTCCATGGTTTCACATCCCCTGGACAATGTTAGTTTTTCATAGATTGGTCGGGGATGCCTGAGGCTGCGGTTCTCAAACCACTACCTGTCCTAGGCTGTCCGCTAAAATTCCGGTATGCACTCTTTCATCTAACCTGCTAGTCTAAGACCAAGTGCAGTTCACAGCTATTAGGGGTCTAGTTTTTGGGCTGGCCTGAGAGTCTCGCCCATCGACGGGACCACCTACGTATTTGTGAGGGCCTCCGGGCCCGTTTCCCGACTTTCCAAATATACAGAAGTAACAAAACTACGCCCGGTGATGTTCCCTGTCCTTTAAAAAGAAGACCAAGTGCAGTTCCCTTGGCACCGTGGCTCGGAGGCAAGCGTGATGCGTACATCGAGAGAATCCACGAATCTACTGTGGGTGACTGCCACTGACTGGCCCTCAGGCTGGGAAACCACCTTACATTTGTGGCCTTCCTGCTCAGCCTCCAGAGTAGTGTGGGATAGGTGATACAGCCTCTAGACCAAAGACCAACCGCTCGACCCTACAGGCAAACTTGTGCGACAGGGCCTGGCAGTGAAAGAGTAGTACTGCGGAGAATTATGCGAGTACAGAGCTGGTTTAGTGAGGTGGAGTCAATTAGCCTATAGACAGACAGAGCTCAGAACCGGAGACAGCTGCGGCTTCACAGACCATACCAAACATCACCAAGGTCAATGCTGAGAGACACGTTTACGCTTGCAAGGTTTTCTTCAAATCTTCTATCTTCCAGAGAGTTCATCAAAAAATGCCCGTACATCGTACACACACAACACGAGAGGTTTGGAAAAACGAGTTCAGATCACCCTGAGGCTCTCTAGGTGGGCACCTCTATGCATTTCACTAGAGATGCCGCCTGTACACTCAATCAGGATGTTTCTGGAAGACACAGAAAGACTTCCAACTTCAGGTTGATGTCTCGATCGGAGCCAATCTGCATTTTATAGAACAAACAGTGCTGACAAGCCCCCTCATTCCCATGTGTCTCCTATCCACTTTGTGATTTTGTCCCTCTTGGTATGCCTTTGTTCCCAATTGATAACCCCCTGCTATCTTTCTCACTCGCCCAAGCGATCGGCTGCTTTGTCCTACAGCTGGTTCTTTGTGTTCATATCTCAATCCGCTGTTGTCAACATGTGTCAAGCTGCGCTTGTAACTTGCGCGCATTTTGTCTTTACTGCCAAACGTCCCATCCTGCCAGTCTTTCTTGCCAGCTAGCTGCACTCTCCTCAGCAGGACTCCATTGCCATCCCATCTCGCCACAGTCGCACTTCTGTCAGCATTTTGGGCTGCACTTGTTATGGTCAGCCACAGCCCTCCCCAGCTGGCTGTGCTCTCGTCAGCAGGTTTCCAGAATTCCATTAACATCTCATCTGTCTGCCTGCAATCACACTTGTCACTTGTGCCAGCGTTAGCGCTTCTGCTAGTGTTTGGAGCTGTTATGGTGGAGTTGTGTTCACCCACCGCAATCTAGCTCTGTGTCAGAGCCCAGCTCCCCTGGCTCAAGCACTTTATAGCATGGGCCATGGGGTCAGATCCGTTATTTTACCAGGTTGACCCAGGACAAATTCAGATAGATGCCCCAATGACACCTGCCACCAGTGGGGTCGTGTACACAGGCAGTTTAACCTCTCTGATTCTTCATCTTAGCTTGGCTTCAGTATTAAAGCTGTACTCTTGTAGGACGGTGCAGCCTACCACCTGGTTATAGCACTGCCCTGGGGGGTTACTACGCTGGGCCAAGTTCCAAGACTCGGAGGTATAATAAAGTTCAAAGCACTGACCAAAGGTGGATAATGGTCCGAGTACGCCTTTCACTGGGCAGCACCATGAGGTCCCCCCCTCAAAACTTATATGCTCAACACAATGTGTATCTTCAAAGGAGAGAGAAAAACAGTCCTCATGCCACCAATACATGGGACCCTTCCTTCGTCCTCTGTGGGGAACTGCGCCACCAGTATCTGGGACCCTTCCTTCGTCCTCTGTGGGGACCACCAGTACATGGGACCCTTCCTTCGTCCTCTGTGGGGGCCACCGGTACATGACTACGGCATTGAAGCTGATGAAACTGACCAGAAAAATGGCCAACACAGCGCAATTGACCAGAGTTCCAGAACTGGGATTGTCACCCGACGCGAAGGTCACATCATCAGCCAGAAATGGACATTCGAGGTTTCTTAGGTCCTATCAACGGCCACTAAAATATGTCATTAGACAATCAAAATACTAGGTAGGATCTGGCTCTTGCAGATTGTAGCAGAAAGACCTGCAATCAGGATTTTTTTCCTGACTTTCTCCATCCTTACGTTTGCTTGGAGTGGGTACACACCCCCAGGAGGTCACACCCATCCCAGTGACTCTTCGTGTATTCTGACTGAGAACTAAATGCCATACATGGCAGTGTCAGATGCTACACTGGCCACTGCATGTCCGGCTCGGGGGACGAGGTGGGGGGGGGGAGTGCGCCGCAAGGACGTGTTGGAATTTTATTGCAGGTCTGGGTTAACAGTCAGACCATCCACGTTGCCTCAGATTGGCCCGGGTGGCCAGAGGCTAGGCCAGGTCCATGCAAGTTCCAGTCAAGACCCTGGGTAGTCCCAGCACAAAAAAAAAAGATCTCAAAATTTGTGAAAAATTACACTCAAAATATTAAAATAACTATGTCATGCAGAATTACAAAATCAAACAATTTTTGGCTGAGGGTCACCCCAAAATTCGTTATGCAATCCAAAATGAAAACAAAGGGAAAACCAGGGTGAAGTCATGGTTTCAGTTTGAAACGCGAACCTTGCTTTAGGGCCGGGCGGGGATGTGTTGTATTTGAGGGATGCCTGAAGTGGTGCGGGGATGTGTTGTATTCGAGGGATGCCGGAAGTGGTGCGCCCTAGATACCCCAGAAACAAAATACTAAATTCTATCATATCCCTTTAAGCCCTTTAACCCTTTTGAACCCCGCTTATACCCCATAAATTCAAAAATAAGGCCAGATTTTGGCACATTTCCGTGGGTGCGAAGTTGCCCCACTGCCGCAAAAAAAAAAGAAAAGAGAAACAGCCGCAGACACGGCTGGTTTTGAGTTCATGAAGGAAGAGAAAACATGCGCCGGCAAAAAAATCAGGTGCCAACTTCGGCACCGCAATCTCGGTTGAAAAGTGGCCTCTTTTTTTTTTTTTCCCCATCGGACACCACGGCCAACCCCTGTGAAATATGACACCTGGCCTGACACCACGGCTACCTTTCGTTGCCCTCTTCGAACTAGCCCTTGTTTCTTTGCCGACACGTTCTCTTTGCCCCTCGTGAAACTCTAATGTGACGTGAACGTACTTCCCTCAAGACAAAAAAACAAACCCTTCTTTTGATGTAAAGGTCGCCCCCCGTGCTGGTTTGCCTGGGTCCCCCGGCCAGGGCGCCCCACGCTGGGCGCACCTGGTAACACAGCTGTGCAGGTGTTTCTTTTTCTTTTCTAAGGCAGCACAGTTCTCAGATGCTTTCTTTCGTTCTTAAAGTTCTGATATTTTCGCTCCGTCTTAACACATTCATTGATAGTGACAAGTCCAGTTGGTCTACAGAGTTCAATTTCTTGGTAATCTATTTGCCAATTAAAAAGGGGCTCCAACAATTGCTGTATCCAGCAGAACTTGAAGCCACGATCCGTTTATCGACAGCTACACATGCATAGTATTTGCATACCATTCAGGCACCCCCGGCCGGGAATAGAAACTGATTATCTAAACTTCTAATGCCTGTATCCCTTTCTTCATTTCATTTCTGCTACAAAGATGCTATTTCCGAAAACTTGATTCTAAACTTGGCGAAGTAATGGAATTTGAATTTTGAGGGGGGGGGCCCGGGGGGGGGGGCGAAGAGTCTATTCGGAAAAATAATAAGACAGTTCAGTACCATTTCGTCAGACATCTTGCAGAGCCACCTCCTACCGCCAGAGACAGGCCTTGGTTCCACCGAGCTCGAATTGCACCACACTACATCATCTGAGCCGTTGAATTAACGGCCATAAGATGTTAGTACTGCTTGTTTCTAGTGGAGTGGAGCAAGGTTTAGAAACCCTCTGGCAGTGCATTCAGACCTGCACAAGAACACATTTCTCACGCTTTTGGCCAGACTGTAAAAGTGTGGGTAGAATCTGTCCTGATCAGCCTGATATCCAAGAGCGGGCCACACTAACTTTTAAAAACGAGAACTCGAAATAAGAAGACACCCCCTGCAAACCTCTCAGACACAATCATCTGCCCCTGGGCAACGTACACATGACTAGTAGATTCAATACACACTTGCCTCCCTCCGTGTGGATGGAAATTGATGTCAAACCTCCTCGACGCGCCTCGTAAGACCTGAGTGAGGGAACGATCTGGTTGGAAAAGCAGTTCAAGAAACCGCGTCCACAACTTTAAGAAAAAAGACAGCACCTGGTTGCAAGGGCTCGGTGCTGAAAGCCTGAGAAAGGGTGCAAACCTGAAGCTAGAATCCTTTAATCTATTCATCAGAGCAGGTTAAACAGTTCAAGACTGAAAAGTTTAACCTTCTGTTACCATTAGTAATTCAGCGATAGTAAATGTGTCTCATGACTCATGAGTAGGACGCCAATCCATCAAGTATTGACGTGTACTGAGTTCTTCAACTTCCACCTTGCTCAGCATCATCAAGTTGAGTGCGCGATCGGCTACTACCTTCCGATCGCTACTACCTTCTTTACCCGAACACAACATACGGTCACGATAGCTGTATCAGCCTGTATGTATTTGGGTATCTTCCAGTCGTACATTGTTGTATTCAGGTGAAGCAAGTAGCAGCTGGAGTATGGAGCGGCCGAAGCTTTCAATCATCAGATCTCAAGATGAGAGATCTGCTCTGTTGAAATGGAATATGGCACCCCACTCCGACTGTATCCTGCTACAATGGAAGTGAGAGGACCAGCCGGGTTTCGGGAAAGGAGGGAGGAGAGGGGGCCGGGGGGGGGGGGGGGGGCGTACGGGATAGGTTGCACTGACCCCGAGGAACTAAACCAGATTGCTAGATCTGTGGCCGTTGATCTACATATTGTACGGTCGCGGGCGAAGAAGTAGGAGATGGAGTATGAAGCGGCCGAAGCTTTCAATCCTCAGATCTCAAGATGAAAAATCTGGTCTGTTGAAACCAGTTGGCGCCCCAATCCGACTGTATCCTGCTACAATGCTGGAGTATGGAGCGGCCGAAGCTTTCAATCATCAGATCTCAAGATGAGAGATTGCTTTCAGCCCATGCTTCAGGCCAACCACCGTGGCGATTCTTGCTGCACCATCAGCTGTACCTACGGGTCGCCCTGTCATCACCCCCAACGTTTTGTTCTTCTCTCTTTCATTTCGACTTTCAGCCAAGGATACTTCCTGCTCGCTGGTTTTACGAAAGCTTGCTTCCAGTAGAAGACAAGTCACTGTGTGTGTATTGCACCCAACAACAGGAAAAAGAGAAAACGGGAACGTACAAAAAAAAAAGGAAAAAAAAGAAGGGGTAACGAGGGCGCAGTCACGATTTCATTTTCAGATCCACTTCACGCATCCCTCGAATACAACTCATCCCCACCGGACCCTAAAGCTTTATGGGTATACACTCACTCACCATTTTCCGTGCTTTCGCACAACATTCACGAAATCGTGACTGACGTACATTTTCACGCCGCGAAGCGAACTGAATCCGTGACGGGGCCCTTGTTTTCCCAAAAAGGAAAGGGGTCAACATGAAAGTACACAAAAGACGTAAAACATATTCGTATTCATGTAATGAACGAATCATATAAAATTGCGATCATCCGTCTCCATTCAATTTGACTGAGTCCACTGTCCAGGGCCTCTATGCCAGCGCATACATACCCTCGGGCTGCCTTCTTCAAGGAAAGAACACATCGAAGTCTATCGTCACCACCTACACATGTTATGATGGCCATCATCGAATCGTGCTCAACCAGCTCAGCTGCTCAGGCTCAAAATTTATCCAAGAAGACTTTCGGGCTTCCTCATCCTTTTCCGAGACGTAGTCATCGCACATGACCGCAATTAAGGCCACATTCAGATTCAGTCGACTCTCCCCGTACAGCGCACATGACCGCAATTAAGGCCACATTCAGATTCAGTCGACTCTCCCCGTACAGCTGTCGTATATATGATTTCAAATTTTCAATAATGTCCTACCCCTATCTAAACTAATGTCCAACGTTCTCGTCGTTCTGATAATACAGTAGTATTTTTTTTGTTGTCGAGCCCTTCCACGACCGACCTCTCCCGCAATTACAGCCAACAAAAAAAACAAGGACGAATAAATTTCAATAAAGAAGGCTAACTCACCTCACAGGTTAACTTACCTCAATGCGGAGTCTTACTGAAGCGCTGCGCGGCAGTGAATGACTTTGGATGCGCGCCTATCGCGTCTGTCACTTCTGTAGATAAAGAGAGGTCAAACACGCCGTACGATTTAAAAATAGATCTTCAATCAGATGCGCCTAATCTTGCTCGACGACGATGCCGGTTCCTCTTCCACATTCTCCACGTTTTTCGAAAATGAACGAATCCAGCTTCTTCCTGATGAAAACGGTTGGGGGAGAGGACGCAGATCATATGGAAATTAATTGAAAAAAAAAAGCAAAATTCGGTTGGGGGAGAGGACGCAGATCATATGGAAACTAATTGGGAAAAAAAGCAAAATTTCAGTACGGGAAAAGTGCGCAACAAGTCCTTCGGGACGTCCGTTAAAATTGGAACGATACAGAGAGAGAAGATTAGCATGGCCCTGCGCAAGGATGACACGCATATATCGAGAAATGGTCCGAGTAGAAAAAAAAAAAAAAAAAAAAAAAAAAAAAAAAAAGTGCGCAACAACTTATCACCAGTTCTTCCGTCCCTTCGGCTTCTGGCCTCGCTCCACAAGACAACACTCGGCACGGTTCTGGACGGTTTTCAGACCGTATACATTAAAAATGTTGAGCTCGTCAAAATGCACCTGGTCCATAAAACGTCCAAATGCATGTAGAGCGTTGTGTACTGGAGCGAGGCCCTTCGCTTCATTTCCGAAAGCGACAGAGAAGATTACGACGGGAAAGACGATCTTCGTCTCCTGCACATCATCATAAAATAATAAAATATTTTCGCAATCTTCATTAATAAAGTATTTATTAATCAACTTTCTCCGAAGAGGTTTCTCCTTCTCTTTCCTTTTTTTCTCATAACAAAGTGACAAGAAAGGAAAGTCCACTGTCCAGTTGTTCGCACCGACGAGCTGATCGACGTCAGCAAACCTACCAGCATGCAAACGGGTCGGAAGAACCGACCGCTGAGCATGCCTGGGGGACACACACGGTGCTCTTCAAAACCGAGTACAAAATCCCCCACGTGGACGTGCGGCACGGACAGATACTCTTGACAACAATGCCCCCACGTGGACGCCATGTGACACTGACAGATACACTCTTTGTCTTGCCAACAATGCCCCCACGTGGACGCCACGTGACACTGACAGATACACTCTTTGACAACAAGACCCACAACCAGCCAGATGAACCACGATGATACACTATGCTCAAGGGTGTTGTTCAATTGTTGTTCGGAGTCTAGCACGCTTGATGATGATATAGTTAATGACGTGCGAGTAAAACCCCTAGCTACCTTATTAAATCTTTTTAAGTCTTCTCTCCATGCTCAAAGACATATGGTAAGTTCCCTCAGGCTGGTGGATTATTTCACCCCTTTTGACATTTACGACTGAGAGAGTGCCTATTTGCACACGTGAGACAATGAACGGACGGAGGGAACAGAGTGCAGATCGCACGTCTGCATGAAGAGAGACAACGAAGATGTGAATGCGAGTTATTGACACACACAGTCAACGAACGGAGAGAACACAGAGTGCAGATCGCGGGTTTGCATGAAGAGAGACATCGAAGAGGTGAATGCGAGTTATTGACACACACAGGCAATGAACGGAGAGAACACAGTGCTGATCGCAGGTTTGCATAAAGACAGACATCGAAGATGTATACGAGAGTTATCTCCGACTTTGGCAGGCAATAGCTGCGGCCGCCCTCGTGCCTGGTAAAGCATGGGCTAGCATGGGCTACCGAGGGCCTCGCTCCACAACAGTAATTGGGCGCATGCACAACAGACAAAAAATAAGCCGGCGTATCTTCCCATGGTTTAGCGGAAGATTCATTCGCATTGGTTTAGCGGAAGATTCCTTCGCATTTTGCACATTTGGACATAGTGGAGCGATGCCCCAAATCTGCATTTCCGCCCATTTGTATCGGACCTTACGTATCGCTTATTAACGTGCATATGTACCAACATCGCGTTCAATTCGGTGTCAAAGGACTTGTCTCGCCCCGAGCTCAACGCGGCATCTCCGCCGATTTGAACGCAAGCTGTCCCCCGAATTGAACGCGGGGTCATCCCATTTGGACACGCCTTAAAATCGTCAATTACGAAATATACCAACCCGGCGTCCCCACCCCTATATACCAACCTCGCATTCCCGCGTTGGCATTCATCATATCTGTTTTTCCTCAGTAGAGCTTCACAAAAATGCAAAAACAACCCCGGTCAGTGGTAACCTTACCGTCTTCACCCGAATAGAACGCCCGGTCATTATAGCTGTATCTAGACCGAAAGTTACACCAAATACAGCTATAATGACCGGTCGTTCTATTCGGGTGAAGACGGTAGACGTTTGGTTGAGCGTGCAACTCCTATGAGGGAGGTCGCGTGTACGAATCTTGAGATCGGATCAGGGATGAACAATGAAATGCTACCCATCGATTACGGAGAATGGAAGAATCACGGCAAGGGAATGGCCAAGTCGCTTCCACACACACACGTCTCAATATAACGAAACACATGCATGGCAATCGCGTTCTTCCATGCAGTGCATGCATACGACCCCCAAGTACGACCTAGTTGCTTCCACACACGCGTCTCAATATAACGAAACACATACATTGCAATCGCGTTCTTCAATGCAGTGAATTCATACGATCCTCAAGACTCAAGTGTAAGGCAGAGAATACCAAGACGAGCAGCAAAAAACGGAGTACCAAGCTGGGGTTCCCTCTTTCTCGAGAAGGGAGCTAGCGAGCAAAAGATCTCGGGAAGGGGAGAGATTAGGTCTCTTAGGTCTCTTGCTGATCCTTTGTTTACGAAACTCGAAACATTTTACCACGAGAGCTCGGGTCTACTCCTCCATTCAATTTGGTCGATAATACGCACGTAACATAAAATCCCATTGTTCCTTCCTTTCATGCTTCCAATGGTGCGTTCCTTTTTGCTACCGTCTTCACCCCAAGAGAACGACCGGTCATTATAGCTGTATTTGGCGTAACTTTCGGTCTAGATACAACTATACTGACAGGGCGTTCTATTCGGGTGAAGACGGTAGCGATCCAGGACCTCTTCACTTAGAGAGAAATGATATCGAAATTTCAAATTTATGCACGTCCCAGCAATACGACATCGTCATACACACCTTTCTGTGCAATCTCTCTCTCTCTCTCTCTTTCTCTCTCTCTCTCTCTCCACTCAAATGACACCAAATTATTTGAGCGCAACGTACCAGCAATACAACATCGTAATACACCGTTGTCAGGGCACTCTCTCTCTCTCTCTCTCTCCCCACTCCGAAAACCAGTCAATCAACCAATCAATGGACTAATCAATCAAATCTGTCAATCGCTCAATTAAACTTCAAGCAGACTCGAAACAACTGTGCTGTCGCTCATAAACCACAATGATCTCCCAGCGTACCCCGTTCGTGATTTTTCACCGTCCTAAAACGCCGTACACATTCGCGATTTTACGGCACGTTAGCGCTCCCCGATAGACATACAGAAGGCCAGGTCACACTACAGTTCACCCGTGCGTTGAAAAGACGCAAGATCGGCTCTATTTTGCCCCTGCTGCTGCTGCTAGTAGTGCTCCGCTGAGCGAGTCCTCTCCTTCTCTTTTCATTTTTTTGGGTAGGGTCCTCCTCCCTCTGAGCGGGTCCTCTCCTTTTCTTTTCATTTTTTTGGGTAGGGTCCTCCTCCCTCTGAGCGAGTCCTCTCCTTACATCGCGTTCCCATCCGCACATTCACGAATTTGCGGTCCCTTCCCAACAATTAAAAAAAAAAAATAAAAAAAAATTGCGGTCACTAGAGTGCCTGCTGGATTCTTTAACCGACCAAGGTCACGAAATAAGGCGATATAAGACCATTTTCACCCTAGGAACTCTTCTTGGACTAACCCCTGGACGTAATTGCCGTTAGATGCGTCCAGGTCATGAATACTTCCGGTCAAATAGATCTGCTGTGACTCCGCCCTAAGAGCCAGTTTCTACACAATTTTTTATTTTTTTTTTCAAATTTCTATACAATTTCCAGAACTCATGCCGTTCACCATCACTGCTTCGTCCGTCATCAGAAAACTCCGCACACTCACGCTATGGTAAGTCGCACATCTTCCATTCCATTTACAACAGTCGTACATGGGGACAACTATCATGTATGCCAGTCGTACATGGGGCATTCTGCGCTACTGTAGTTGACAACAACCTGGGAGAGGACATCACACGAGGCCTCGTCTGACGTTTCTGGACGTAACTGTGGTCAGATGCGTCCGTCGCTGGCCGTAACTGCGCTGAGATATATCCAGAAGACCTTCCTACTGTAGCGTGCGTATGCCCTACGAGAATACAGGCACGCAGAAGTCCTCTGCTTACCTCTGAGCTGCTGCTACTACCGTCTTCCCCGGCCTCAAACTACAACGCCACCCTCATTTTGGCTGCACGTGACCGGAAAGATCGATTGTAAACATTCAGAATCAGGGTGCGTTGTGTTCGGGGGAATACGGTAGCTCCAACCGTGGCCGTGTAGCGAAGCGAAAGTTGCAGCTGCTTGAGCATTTCGCAAACTACCGTAGCACCCTCCATTTCGAAGTAGTTTATCCCGACGGTAAATGGCTGTGGCCTCCTTCGGCATCAGTGTATCCCGACGATATATGACTGTGGCCTGCGGACGTTTCTATCCCGACTGTAAATGGCTGTGGCCCGCGACCGGAAACATGGATCTGATTCCATAAGGAAAGTGGGCTCCCTACCTTCTTTCCCTGAATCAAACGTACGGTCACTATGGCTGTTTGTAGACCGAATATTGCCCCAAGTAAGCTATAAAATGACCGTACGTTCTATTCGGGAGAAGACGGTAGTGTTGACGGCCGCGGCGGTTTGACGAGTGATTTACCGGAACTGCAGGCCAATCTGCTGCAAACCCAAACACTCCCTTTTTTTTTTCAAATAACCGAAACACTTTCGAAACACTCGACAGCACCCAAATTCCCCTCGCACACAATGATACAGCGCAGCTGTCCTCTGTGCCAAAACCTCTTTCCTGAAGCACGACGCACTACACGTGAGCTTATGCTCTCTCTGTGATTATGTCATTATTATTTGTTATTTATTTATGTATTTACATCTATACACATATATATTCGTTTAGGTATGCTTCCCGGCGTCTATCGATGTTCCGCCGCCACTCAGCACACATCTCACGCTTTTGTTCGCCTGCACTCCGGTCCTGTTCCCCTGAACCGGCGTTCTTTGCCTATTGCGTAAACCCGACTGCGTCTGCAGCGAGTGCTCCGCAGATAACACCCTCACTCCCTACTTCCTGCGTCACCAAGACCGATTCTCTGTTCCTCGTCTCGAAGACCAATTCTCTGCTCCTCGTCACAGAGTCTCTGAGCGACTCTCTCCGAAGCTACTGCGCTCTGAAGCTGACTGACAATTCGCGTTTCTCGGTCTCCCGTGACACAACGAAACAGTGAAATCGAGTCCGTCATTGCTAGTGACCTATGAAACTGACTGCCAACACGCGTTTCTCGGTCTCCCGTGACACCGACAAAACAACGTTGCTGATTAGACGACTTCTCTCCTTAGTCTCCTACTCTCACTTCTCCGCTCCTCATCACGGAGACCGATTCTCTCCGAAGCTACTAACGTGCCAAGCTGACTGCTGAAACTGACTGCCAACACACGTTTCTCGGTCTCTTGTTCCTCGTCAAGAAGACCAATTCTCTGCTCCTTGCAATCTTCTGCTCCTCATCACGAAGATATTGATTCTCTCCGATGCCTCTAGCTTATACCCGATGCCACTTCCAGGTTATACAGACATAATCACCCCGTGTTCTCTTCGGGGTTCTAGAACTTAATAGCATGGAAACTTGATCCTCTGCGCGGCCACCCCGCGTTCTATTCGAGGTACTAGAAACTCGTTAGAAACTTGCTCCTCTGCGCGGCCGTCAGTCTACTCGAGTGACTGGACGGGTGGGCGGGCGGCTGGCTTTCTGGCAGCGGGGTTGGCTGGCTTCGCGCGTTGAACGTTACGCAGGCTGAGGTTGGACCTCAACCTGCAGCATGATCGACGTCTCCGTTTCCAAGGCATCGACCGCCGTGTCCTTCAGCTGCATCAGGAGCTCGTAGCACTCTCCGAGCAGTTCCGCGCATACAGCCTGTCCCGCAGGAATGCGCGTTTGCGGCGATCCTGCAAACACACCTTCATGGCGATTCCTTTCAATGGCATGTAATTGTCCTTGATACTGCCGAAGCTCAGCCATCGTGTGTGGCTGATCCTTCACTTTCTCCAGCTTCTTCTTGATGCCGTTCAGTTGATTCACAATGTTCCGTACCTCTGGACTCAGCTCATGCGTCGTCTCTTTCAGCTTTTCGATCCGCCTGTAACACTCCGCCAACGCCGCTGAACACTGAGCTTGCCCTGCAGGGACATTGTCTTTCGAGCCAGCAAATATCCCGTCGGATTCGATCCGCCGTCGATCGATCGCGTCCACCATTTGCTGGTAGTGTTGAAGATCCTCCAACGAGTATGATTTGTCTCGTTGCATCTTGTCCAGCTTCCTGGCGATTCCCTTTAGCGTCTTGTAGATGTGGTTCACCTCCGCGTTCATCTCTGAACTTGTGTCCATTAAACTGCCGATGAGGTCGTAGACGGCGTCCATCAGCTCGCGCATTGCCCCCTGGCCCGGAGGAATGTTTCCCACCTTGAGGGAACCACCGAAAATGCCGTCCGCTCTCTTGCTGTCTATTGCATCGACCATCTGCTGATACTTCCTGATATCGTCCGCCGTGTGCGGCGTCTTGTCCGCTCGCATCTGCAGCAGTTTCCTTCTAATTCCCGCCAAAGTCTTGTACGTCCCGACCAGGCTTGGCGCCAAGTGGGACGGCACCTCGTCAATGGACTGTTGCCCGTGACCCTCCTCGCCAGTAGCCGCACCGGCGGCGCCAGCCGCTATCTCTGCCACTGCCCTGAGACTGCCTTGCACATCCCTTCCGCCACCAGTCACCGCTGCTGGCTCGACTGCTTCCGTTCCTCCCGCTGGCGCCTTTTCACCAACTGATATCCCAGTTTCTTCCTTTTCAGTGTGAACATCGTGCTGTGGCGATCGCTCGCCAGATGCCCGCACCTGCTCCGACTCGGACGCCATTGCTTCCTTCCAGCTCTTACGGTAGTCCCCGTACAATTTCCCTCCTTAGCACCGACAATCAAGGCTTCTATTTCCACTTTCACGGCGCCAAAATACCACGTATTAAATGTGCTCAGTGGATCGCCGGCTTTTGTTTCCACTTGCACGGCGCCGAAATGTGCTGAGTGGTCATCCGTGCTCACAGGGTTCCCGCTACCATCACCTTTTCTCCTCTCCTCTCCTCTCCTCTCCCCTCCCAGGTTGTAAATACCTCCCGCCGTTCTCGCCTCGGTAATTGCCGAGCAATCCTCCGCATCCTTACCGCCGTTGACTTCCTACTATATATATCGTCACATGAATATCAGAGCGCAAAGGCGAATAAAACAGGAGAAAACAAGAAAAAAATAATTCGTTTTCTTATCTTCTTTCTTACAACTCCCCCTGTTCAGAACCTCTTGCGTACAAGGCCGCCCACGTGGATGTAGGTTGAGCGGCGCCTGCCCCCACCCCCGTGTGTCATATCGACCCACTTGCACACAGTCAAAGGGCAAACAGGCAAAGAAAAGAGGAAGGGAACAGCCAAATACAACAAAACAGGGGCAACAAGCAAGCACCGCCCCTCCTTGATGACAAGTCCCACACGCAAGCACCGCCCCTCCTTCACAGGCCAAACGACGGGACAAGACCACCGAGGACAAAACGCTCGTCTGCAAAAAAAGAAAAATCCCAGATTACTATCTATATACAGCAGATAGCCTTGTTAGTCTATATATGTCGTCACAAATAGAACTGCCCGGTAAACCGTAGGCAGAGAGAGAGAAGAGGACAACAAACGAGGGGCTGTGATATATATAGGCCCCGCTGACTTCTCGCAATTACCTCCTCGGTCGTAAAATCACCTACCGTTGGGCCTACATATGCTCAGGGCGTTTCTTAGGGCAATTCACAATAGGACTACCTCGATTGAATTTCGCCGTTCAGCTGGTCCACGACACTGGTCCAAGACATTTAGAGAAGGTGAAGTGTTGTGAGGATGCTCAAACATCCCGATTGCGAATTTGCGACGTCATCCACTCCTTCCTTCCGCTGGTCCGGCGCGCTCACCACACTGGGACACTACCTCGCGAGTCCAGCCCGTGTTCCTGTCAGCCGGCCACTTTTCCTCCGGGCCGGATTATTCCCTGATTGTCGTAGCTGAATGGCTCACGCGTATGTAGCTGTTGATGACAGGGTCATTGCACCCCCGTTTGTGACGGCGCGATCGACCTGTCGCATCCTGTCATCACTCGCATCTCGCGGCAGAGCTTGGCTGGCCACGGTAGGCGAATGTGCCAGTTCGGTGCTGGAATAGGCAAATAGCAGACAGACGAGGGGAAAGTCCCGAGGGGGCCCTCTCGCATGAAGAATCGGATTCGCCTAAGCGGACCATAGGTTCTTCCCTATTATCTTTTCGGGAGACTCAAACACCATCCTGCAGGTCAAGATCAGTTGGCATTGCCACAGTCCGGTTGGTCAGACAACGGAAGTGCCAGGCTGTGCTCCTCCGCAGAGCCCCAAGGGGAATCTTGTGCCCACCCTAAGGGAAGGAGGGCCAGAACATTTACAGAAGCCCTGCTTTTCAGGTGGCCGTCAGGCCCTGAGCCCCGCGCCAGTTGGTTACATCCAAGCGCGGAGGCTGTGTGACCAGGACGCGTGCTGCCTGTACGCGATGTGGCTGGCGAGTGAGGTTGCAGCCAAGTCCGTCACTGCCAGGCCATGCACCACTGCACCCATCAGTAGCAGCAACGCCGACAACATGCCAGGCACAGATGATGGCAAAGCAGTTGCCGCTTGCAGGACTGCCATCGCTGCCACGTTCCTTTGGTTCATCCACTGAAGGAGCATGAACTACATCAGGAACGTGGAGTCGTCCCAATCGTCGCCACCAATCCCCGTGCGCACTCCGTCCATGGCACGGACCGCTCAGCACCGGTGCCAGCCGAAACAAAAACGACCAAACGCCTGTCAATTNTCCATCGGTTGGATGAGAAAATCAAATGAATCTTCCACTATACATGAAAATATACATTGTCGTGTGTGTGTATGTGTGTGTGTGTGTGTGTGTGTGTGTGTGTGTGTGTGTGTGTGTGTGACAGAGAGAGAGAGAGAGAGAGAGATAGGAGAGCAGGTAAGTCTCCAAGTGCACGGCCGACCTCATGGTACTTCCATCGATTTGATGAGCAAAATAAATTGAATCTACCGCTAGAACATAGAAATATACACTGCCACACTTTTTTTTTTTTTTTTTTTTTTTTTGTGTATGTGAGAGAGAGAGAGAGAAGAGCAGGTAAGTCTCCAACCGCGCGGCTGGCCTCACACTACATCCATCGGGTGGATGAGTAAAATCGAATGAATCGTCCACTAGACATGAAAATATACAATGTCGTGTGTGTGTGTGTATGTTTGTGTGTGTGTGTGTGTGAGAGTGTGTGTGTGTGTATGTATGTAAAAGAGAGAGAGAGAGAAAAGAGCGGATAGGTCTCCAAATGCGGGGCCGACCTCATGGTACTTCCATCGATTTGATGAGCAAAATCGAATGAATCTACTGCCAGAACACGGAAATATACACTGCCACACTTCTTTTTTTTTTCCTTCAAAAACCAAACCTCCCAGTCGTAGTCCGCCATGCGTGCATGCAGCTGGGCGAGTCGCGTTCAACAAATTTGCGCCATGTGGCACATAGCGTGTTTGAACACGTTTGAACGCGGCCCCCGATCGTTTGAACGTGTGCGTTCAACGCGTTAAGACGGTCTCATCGCCAACGTTGATTGCAGGTGTCGTTGTAATCTTAGTTTCCCAACTTTTGTAGCAGCCACAAACCATCTGTTGTGACAGCAGTTCAAGGACCTTTCAACCGGAGTAGCACAAGAAGTCCGAAGACCAGCAATCCGCAGGTTTGTAGTGGGAGCAGCTACATCTAAGTCACAACAAGAGCACGCCGCTCAGAGGGTCGGTAGTAACAACTCTAACGCTCAGCAGCAGCACCATGTAGCCACAACTTGAAACAGTAGCACTAACCTAAGGGACGCAGGCTATGCCCTGCCTGAATGCACAAATTGTTGTAGTCCCAACTGCAGAGGTTGGGTATGGCTGCAGCTGCAATGATAGCCTCCCTCTGCAAAGTACTTCAATCACGCCCAAATGAAAACCCAATGACGATAGTCTAAAATGCAGCAGTCGATGCTTAGAAGCACCCACCTCTGCAGTGGCACTTGCCCCAGCCGTTAAGTGGAATCAAACAAACAACTTCACCAACTAAGAACGGTCATGCACCACCACCCATAAAATCGAGAAGTGAGCTCAATCTATGAACCCTTGCTATGTCTGCACCTAGTGAGTGCGAACGACCCTTGCATCAACCCGATGACCAGCGGCCCGTAGCAGCAATGGCCCTAGAGCACGCAGCAGCAACCATAAGAGGGAAACAATGTTCATTAAGAGGTCATTGTCGCAGTAAAAAAATGGTCAGTCGCAGCATAAGCGGTCCCTTTTCCTTCTTCTTCTCGCCTTTTTTTCTATTTACCCTATCTACCTTTAACTCCTTTTTATACTCTATGTTTCATCCACAACCCCGAAATTAAATTAAAAAAATATATATATATATATATATATATATATATATATACATATACACAAGGTTGCCGACGTTCGGGACGGGCCAAACGCCCGAACCCAAACGCCCGAACGACGGGCCCCCCTTTAGACACGTTCGGTCGTTCAAGCCGAACGCGGAAAAAAAAAAAAAAAAAAAAAAAGGCCATCGAAAACCCACTATCCCAGCGGTGGTGAGAGAACCGCCAGGATTGAGGGTTTCCCCGTTGGGCCGCTCCATCTATTGGTGGGGAGCAACACCTGCTGGGAACCGGGCCCAGCGTCCATTTATAACAAGATGCAGCTCCGAAAGAAACCTTTGTTAAATCAGGGCTGTGAAAACTTGAACCATCTACCCGGGGCATTTCCATTTGTCAATTGTCAAGGGACGGAGATGGCGGTTGCGCACTTCCGACCTTTGGAGATGGCGATGGCGATGTCCGCGGCACAACGCAAGGACGGAACGACGGGCTTGACAGTGTTCCAACAGCCAGGAACCACCTACCTATGTGTCTGCTCGCAACGGTCACATCGACCTTTCACCGGTGATGAGGGGTGGGTCCCTCACTCTCAGAAGGCTGGGACTGGATGCAGCCGTCCTGTAGGACGACATCTGGCCGCACAAGGTTTCGCACACGTCGCACTGCGTCACCCAAACCTGGTACCCTCGCGTGTTCCGTCGGTCCAGCGGGCGCCTCCCGGACAATAAAAACTTTCCCTTTTAGCCACCCCCCACGGCCCTTTCCTATTTCGGAAAGAAATATCGCAGCTTTGCCGCGAAACGGCCTCCGCGGTGGGATCCCAGAAAAATGAGTTTCCAGCTTTCCAGAAACTCTTGCCCTCTCTTTGCGGCCGACCGGCTTTTCCATCCACACCGCAGTGGGGTCCCCACCTTAGTCAAGGCCCGCGCAGCCAGCCTTTGCAGCCAGCCTTTGCAGCCAGCCACTTAAGGAAAGTGTCTGGCTCGAGATATGGTTAATGGAAGACCCAAAATTCGGGGGTTTTCGCCACATCACCACAAACAATGTCCTCAAACACTTCGCGAACAAACAATGCAGGATCATAATACAAACATCAAAAAATCAAACAGGCAAAAAAAAAAGAAAAAAAAAAATCTCAAAAACACTATAAAACCCTATTCGGAGTAGCTTTCGGAGTTCGCCAAATGATTCTCCAAATTCGGTGTTTTTACCAACTTTTTTGGTAGTAAATTGTTACTGGTCCATATACGTTGAAACTGAATACAAATATATTAACCATTAGTGGAGAAGCGACATACCTAGTGTGTCGTGGAGGTTTGCATGGGCAACGTCTTCATGTCCATCGGTCTGCTGTTGAAGTACGACTGGTTGCATCACGTAGTCTAGGCTAGTATAGGTGTCGTGAGATTGTAGTTGGGTGCCAAGCGCCATGCAAAAGACGGATGTCGAGCACATCGGTCCCCTAGAGGGAACCTTCCCAGCCGTGTCACGCAGGATTCGGCATGTCGCAAAAACCTGGGGAGGTTCGCCGCTCCGACCAGCTGCTCCAACCATACCTCCATTCTACGACAAGATAAGGTTCCATGAGGTACAGCTTACCTCCACCCGTGGGACTTGTCACCATCCCTTAGGTAGGCGTATCCTCACCGAGCTACCAGTCCATACTACAAAGGCATTTTACATGCAATCGCAGAGGTGGACCAGCCAAGGGCGTTTTCTCGTGCACTATAGCATAGCGAGACGCGCAGTCATGCCTGATCAAACCCGCATGCAAACCGATGCTTAGGGCCTTGATCTCCCAAGCGCAGCCCTACGCCGGTCGACTAGGACATCGCAACTACCACACGTCTCACTCTTTCACAAACATAATCTTTACGCATGACTCTCTATGCCTAGTCTCTTCCCGGACGTTCCAACCCTTAACTCGGAGTGTGCACAAACATCAGGGTCTCGTCCGTGCGAGAATGCATGATATGAACGCCCCCGTGAAGGAGGCCACAACATTCAACCATGCATAATCACGCCTTCAACCATTCTGGCTATGCTTCACGCGTTATCCACTGGCGTGAGTGTCCAACACATCAGAAACTTATTTTCTGTTGGACAGAAACCTTGAATGTAATTAACAATAACCTCGAATTCCAAGTTCGGGACCAACGTCCGACAACACAAACAAACAAACAAGAACCCAACACTCCTTTCACGGTCCAAAATAGATATAGACGGAAGAAGTGTAGAAAGATAGAGAATAAAAAAGGTGATAGGATCGTCCAACATCAAGTTAACCTTCTCACAGTCCCCACATGTAGCTTGCCCATTGCACTCAATAAACATCCAACCAAAACACCTCAGAGATCGCATCAAGTCCTTAACAACCGACCTGCATAAAACATACATGCATGCAGGCGAAACCACATCACAATACACTAAAAGGCTAAGTAGCATGGGTTATCTGGCCGGATAATCTGGTCGGATAATCTGGTCGGATTATCTGGTCGGATGATCGGGGGGTAGGATCATCCGGATTAAAAAAAATGCCAAAAAAAAGTAAAAAAAAAAAAAAAAAAAAAAGTGATATTGCGCATGCAAAATACCATAGAACTACATTCCTACTTCATGAAAAACTTCATAGGGCATAGAAGGGTTCAAAGGGGGTAAGATAGGGAATAAAGGGGTTTAGAGGGGGGATGCTTAATTCATTCTATAATTTTTTATCTAAATATTATTTCTTTTTTCTGTTTTATTGTTTATCTTTATATATGTTAAGATATCAAAGATAACCTCTTTGTTCGTATCATTCATATGAACAACATACTTTTTTTCCAGATTTTTTTGAATTATCATTTTTTTTGGCAAAAAAACAAAATTTGCGCAGGGCCGGATTTTCCATATCCGAAAGTAATCCAGAAATTTCATCCGGATTGAAAAATCCGGATAAAATTGGTCTGCCGGATATCCGGATTAACTACCTAGCTAAAAGGTGTCAACCTCAATACTATATGTATCTCAAGTCTCCTTAACTCATACTTAACCTTCAGAGATGGCCTGATTTTTTTTTTTTTAATGACAGTCAATCGGGTTCAATGACCCCTTTGCAATAAATCGGATAAAATCACAGGGAAACCCCCAATCCCATAGGGCTAAGTTTTTAGGGTAGACATACAGAAATATGTAAAAGTTGAGTCACAAACCGACTTGCTATCAATTGATAGCACAAATTAATGGAGGTCAAGACGTTTAGAAGTATTTATTGGTAGCCGTGCCGTGTGTCAGAAAACTAAGCAATCGTCATCTGTCGAGATAACGAAGATCACATCTATATCGCATTTGAACTACTCAACGGTGATGCCCAGTAACGATATGAAAATAATAAAAATTTTGGCAACACTTCTCCTAAGGAAGTGTGCTCCCATAATATTTACTAAGCCAAATCTAAAGAGAAAACTTTTGACTCAAAAACTACCTGAAAAACAAACTAACTCTTTGGTTTTAGTAGAAATTTTGATAGCACTTCCTTTAGCAAGGGAGGCTTTCAAAATTTTTATCGTGCATGGGTCTTTCGTAGACACCCTACCTGGGGTCGATAAAGAATCAAGCATAAGTACTTCCCTAAAAATCAAACTTGGCTTGGTTTTCACGGTAAGAAATATCGAGACAATTGAGTTTTGTATGACTCTTGCATGTTCAAGGTCATGAAGTGGCAGCGACACCAGTTCAATCTCATTCGATTGAGTTGGATCAAAGAGTTGCAAACACGAAGTGGTCCGTTCCACCAAGAGTCAATTCGATGGTGACCATTATCACCTCATATGACTCCAAAGGTTAGACTAACTCTAACCCAAAAGACTTCCCAATATTTTAACTAACTATGCAACTCTAGCATAAATTTTGGCAACATTTCCCCTAGCAAAGAAAGCTCCCAGAATCCTACTAGCTCAAAAGATAGTCAAAATCTGACCAAAGTAAGCATGCATGAAAAAGACAATGCAATAACAAAAATAGACAACTATCTTTCAATCACTCACACGCAAGGCGAACTCTAACAATTAAGTTATCAGACTGAAAGAACAAGTAGGTGAGTGAAACAACAGAATACATGAATAAAATTCAAGTGCACTGGCACAAATTAAAGGCATATTGATTAAAATTCATCTCTGGATTAACATGTTCAAACCTTTCCCCTAAAAAAATATCATGTATCTTAATTAAATAAACTCTAACTCTTCCAAAAGTGTTCTTAGTCAGACACATGTAGACGATCAAACACACTTGCCTGGACTATTCCCATAGGAAGATGAGTCTGAATTTTGTCAATAAGCAAACTGACTGACTTAGCAACGCATTCGGTTTAGTGGATACGACATCATGTTCGAACCCATTCAAACCATTTCAAGTAAACGATAGCAAAGCGTCTGGATCAGTCGATACGACATCACGCTCAAACTCATTTCAGGCTTTAGGTAAACGTCAACAAAGCGTTAAGATCAGTCAATGCGATTATTCAGCGACATCACTCCCGGACCCATTTCAAGCTGCATAGCACCGTGTTCACGTTCGGAGCCGAACACGAACAAGCGTCCAAAACCCTCCGAACGCAAACATAAAAAATATAAAGTATTAAATAAAAAAAAAAACAGATTTCAAAAAAATTTGAAAAAATATATGTTATGTAAAATATTAATACCAGCAATTTTTGCCTTGGAGTCATGTTCAAATTCATAGCCAATCATGATTTAACAATCAAAAACCAAAAAAAAAAAAAAAAAAAAAAAAAAAACGAAAAAAATATATGTTCGTCTGAATATGTTCGCGAGCTGTTTGTGCGAACACGAGAACACGTTCGCTAACGTGAAGGGGCGCGAACACGTTCGTCGTGCTATGCAGATTTCAAGCTTTCAGATAAACGTCAATAGAACGTCCAGATGAGTCGATGCGACATCACATCCAGTTTTATCCAAATCCATTTCAAACTTTCAGAAAAATGTCAACAAAGCGTCTGGATCAATCGATGCAACATCACGTTCATATTTATTTTAAACTGTCAGGCAAATAAGAGCAAAACTTCTAGATCAGTCGATGCGACATCACATCCAAGCTCATTCGGATCTCGCGGGCAAATATAACAAAGCGTCCAGATCAGTCGATGCGGCATCACACTTAAACCCATTGAAAATCATCGTAGACAAACGAAGGCAAAGTGTCGTGATCAGTTGATGCGAC
Source organism: Chara braunii (assembly GCA_003427395.1). Classification (NCBI taxonomy): domain Eukaryota; kingdom Viridiplantae; phylum Streptophyta; class Charophyceae; order Charales; family Characeae; genus Chara; species Chara braunii. The sequence goes on along the minus strand of BFEA01000210.1, from coordinate 1,864,265 downwards.
ATCATCTTCAGACCCATTCAAATTATTGCAAGCAGACATCGTGGATTCCATTTGAAACAAATGAAATTAAACATACATAGTAGATTCCCCTTCTGATTCAATTAAAGTTTTGAAAAAAAAATCAAAACTTATACATAAGTCAAGCAAAATTGAATAACGTTGGGTTGTATAAATAAGGGTTTATTGGGACTCTAATGGAATCATATCGGTCTGCTTCTGAGTTCACTATCTCCAAAGTCTCGTCTTGACTTCGGCAGAGCTTCCACAATCGGTGGGTGGACCTCCCACGAGGTCTTGCTGCGGTCTTGTGGGATGCAATCCCACCTCCCGTCTTCCTTTCCCGACTCGTCAGACTAGACGGAGAATAAGAAGGATAGAGAGAGTAAAGTCAGTCTCTCAAGTTCTCAGAGGGGTTCGCTCAGACTCGCGTGGAAAATGCCTTGATGTCTTCAGATCCGGCGGGGCCCACAATGGTGGTCAATCGCCAAGGTCGGCGCCAACGTTTTGTGTTGTCGCGCATTCAATAAACGTGCGTTTCACGTTCATGTTTTGAACGCAGTGAACATGAGTTCATTGAACGCTGCTAAGCGTGTTTGACGCGGTTGCGCAGGGCGCAGGGGTGTGGGTTGAGGGTCGTGTGTGTGTGTGTGCGTGTATGTGTGTGTGTGCGTGT
>BFEA01000210.1:1844051-1861352 GCA_003427395.1 Chara braunii | reverse complement strand
AAAAAAAAAAAAAAAAAAAAAAGTCGTCCAAAAACTTTGAAACTGAACAACATTTGCCTCCGAGTGACATCCAAATTCCTTACCAAATTTGAAATAAAACTAAAATACAACCAAAAAAAATAATAATAGAAATAACTAATTTGAGGAGAGAATTAAAATCAGTGTGCGGGCGGGCACGTTTTGAACACCTCCATCTTTGGAGATTTTTCATTTTGTTTTGGCTTAGTCAAATTCCCTGAAAATTCATATGTGTGTATCTCACATTTTGGACCAGGGTGTGCCCTTTTGACCACCACTAACAAAGTTTTGAACCGGTGACCTTCGTAAGGGCTGGTATAAGACTGTTTTTCATAAAGTTTTTTGACGAGTGAGTGGTCAGGAGTTCGAACCACTTACCTTAGGATCGTGTGTTCCTGACAAGAATTAGGAGTTTAATTTTTCGGAGGCCCTATCACCGGAGGGTCAGGTGTGGTTTTGTTTTTGAGTGGAACCGACGAGTAGACATCTGCGATGGGATATAAGGGCGTTGTTTGACGCGCTCTGTCTTCTTTCGCCGAGTGACGGCAGGTGCGGCTGGGTTGGTGGACCCGAGGGAGGAGGCATGGTCTTTGTTTTGACGATGATACGTCGTCGATGGAACGATCGTGCTGGTTGTGACGAGACGAGGGGTTTTCGCATTTCTCATCACTCATCACTCTCTTGAACTTCACGAGACCACACTATTAACAACCACTTGTTAGCGTGTGTCAGTTTTTTCAGAGATAATGATGTTTTGCGATGATACGACTTCTTTAATCTTTCGGTCGTGTGCTGTGCTGCGTGTATTGTGCAGTCTATACTATTCTATCACTTAGGGTCGTAACCATCTAGGAAATCATACCTTGCGGAGGTGGCGGCTTTGAACAGGGATTCGAGAAGACTTTCGATCGAGAAGATTGGTAACACAGTTGCTAATGAGTTCGAGTGGAGAGTCCAGGGAAAACATGGAAGGAGGGGGGAGTGGAGGTTTACCTCCGGACAATCGGAGATGTTATAAATGCGGAGAAGGGGGTCACTTTATTCGGGATTGCGCGGAGTACTGGCAGGCAAAGGCGCTTGGACGTACGTTTGTGTCGTCAGCCTTAACGAACACGCAGGCACGTGGAAGATTCGTGACACCTAGTACGAACACTCTAGCTCGAAGGAGTCGGTCCGCAGAGGGCGGTGGAGAGAGAATCGAGAGAAGTGGAGGTGGGGATGATACTAACTCACTGATGCGTGAGTATTTTGTGCAAATAAAGGAGACTTCGGTTGGAAAGAGAAGCTGAAGAAGCAAGGCTGCGCAGGGAAGAGGAGGAGAGACGAATGAAGGAAAGTAGACGATTGAGAAGACAGGAAGAGCGACTGAGGCTTGAAGAAGAGCGAAATTCTAGCCTGCTACGTATCGTTCGAAGCGAGATGAGTAAGGACAGAGAAGAAGAAAGAGAGAGATACGAGAGAAAAGGGAAAGGAACAGCCCGGAACATCGGTCGCAATGATGCGATCGAGGTTGAGAAAGAGCGCCTGCGTCGTCTAATTGCTCCCGAAATCCTCGAGACTGCCGACGAAGCCAAGGACAAGGAGTTACGTAACTTGAGAAGGATGGCGGCGAGGATGAATCTGATCGAGAAACGGAAAAGAGGTCCTGATGTACCTGTCGGGAATAACCCTCCCGTGATGACGCCGGAGAAGAAGCCAAATACCAAGTTAACTGAAGAATCCAAGACGCGTATTGAGATTTTGAAGCAAGAGCTCGGTGCTGATCCCGGAGCTAGTAGCACACCATCAAAGATAGATCTTCCACTCAAGCACATTACGGCATCTTGTGGCGTTGGGGGTAAAGAACGTTTCGAAAGGGACTGTCATGTTTTCTCTGACTCCTTGACAATTGACGAACTCAAGGAAGCCTGCCGACGGGAGAAGGTAGTATATGGGAAGAGAGAATTGGCGATCAAACGCTTGGTGATTCGTAGATCGGCGGTGGCATATGACCCAGTGAATATTCCTTTGCCGTTGACGCTGCGCACTGAAGCTAGGAACACTAGAGGAGTAACGATCCGTTAAGTCAAAGAGAGCATCGCTACGGACTTCTCTGATTCGGACACCTCCTACTCAAATGAAGAATCGGACTAGGACCCTTGTCGTCGCGACGACTATCTCGTGATCGCTGAAGGAATTTGTGAAAGAAGACTCAAGAACGAAGTGCGATGTCAGGAAGACGAGAGGATCCTGAGAGCGGCAACTATCGGTCTGATTTTGCAGGGACGTCTAAAGTGGGGTGAAAATTTTTTGGAGAACTGGCACGATGAAGTAGAGAAGGGTACCTTTGACTTATCTGAACCACGAAGTTGTCTCTATTTGTTGATTTTCCCTCGGTTTAAGCAAGCTTATGTTGGTGTTACCGAGAGGGGACTTTGGGCTAGATGGCGGGAGCACTTCAGTTTGGGGCGGAAGAGGGGGAAGAGAAGGCGGAAGTTGTATAACTGGCTTGGGAAGGTAGGCGCCCATCGCTATGTAGCCATACCATTGTTTACAAGAGAGAATAGGCATGAACTAGAGGCGGTAGAGAGCACCTTGATTAAACACTGGTCGGCCGCCCTGAACATCAGATCGGTGAAAGTAAGAAAAGCACCGAAGAGGAGCAAAAATAGACCAGGCAGAAAGGAACGGAAGAAATGGTCGAAGGGTGGGAGTCGGGGTATGGAAGAATATCGGAAGGAGAGTGCGAAGATTATCGAAGTACGAGCTGAAGGGCAGGATGTTGGATCCGTGAGGGTGGTTGAGATGCTGAGAACCTTGTGTAAGCAGAAACAGGAAGTTACCCTGCATTCTAAGGGCGGTAACACGTAGGTTGATGGATGGCGCGTGGTGCGGAGATTGTTTGGTGAGAGTTGAGTGAAGGTTAAGAATGGAACACGTGCGTTGTGGGGTTGCAAGAAGCTCTTCGAAACCGAAGGAAAGGTCACGCCGCACAGAGTTACGGAAGCGTCGTCGGCGGTACTGGCCTTACGGGATGAAATGGTGGAAATGTTCAAAAACCCACGCAAGCGGCTAGCGTTGAAGAAGAAGAACCTGTTGGAGCTCCCTAGATACTACTGCGCAGTTAAGGCTTTTACTGCGAAGAAGAGCAGATTGAAGGCTAGGACGATGATCTTCTGGATGATACGAGACTGTTTTTATGTGAATATTCGAACCAGAATTATAGCGAAGGTGAAATTTGACGAACGAATCCGTAAAAGGGAGGTGATGAGGGTAGTGAGAAAAAAGGTGGGGAGTATGAAGTTAGAGGCACCTATTAAAGAGATGGTGAAACGTCGTGCACGTGTTGTTTGGAAGAGATGCCTGAATGTGGGCGAGATTCTCCACAACCACCGACAGTTTGCGTCGGTGCGTGCGCCCAGCTGCCCCTGTGCTGGGCTGACCCTTCCTAAACGGAATGGGCATGTACATCTTCGAATTGGTGAACTAACTGACGTACCAGGGATAGTCGGTAATGCCAAGAATGTACCTCGCAGTGATCGAGAATGTAGGGATCGGCAGTTGGGGATGGAATTGACTTCGGCTTTTGAGACGTGGCGTGAAACCTCGAGACTGACGAAGGATGAATGCATTATTCATGCTTCCGATGTTAGGAGTTGCTTCGTCGTCAACGCCGAACAGAAAATGAGTCAGCTGCAGGATGTCTTAGCACTTAAAGAGAGGTTGAAAGGGCTTGTGTTGACCCCGTTAGATCGTAATCCTGGAGATACATTGATTTTGTGTCCTCGTTTGTATGATAGGGGTATGGAGGAGACGTTTTTGACTAGTGATGGATATCGAGTGTGTGAGGATACAGAGCAGGTTTTACTGGATTGAGCCAAGGCTGACTTCCATTTCCTTGGGTTTTCTTCCTTGGGAAAGTGGGATTCAAAGGGGAGGTACGAAAATGCCTACGTTTTACCTAAGCACAAGGATACTGTAAAGTGTCGGCCGATTTGCCCCACTTTCAGTGAACCTTCGGTAAGAGCGTGCAAATTGGCGGCAAAAGGAATCAATTGCTTGTTGTTTTCTCTGCCTGAGTCGGGACACCTGAATCTGCGATCGGTGTCGTCGATGAAAACCAAATTGACCGCAATCAACAATCGGCTTGGAAAGAATAGGCAGACCACTAGAATTGTTAGAGCCTCCTTTGACATTAAGGATATATTTAGCAGGCTCCCTCACGCAACAATCGTGTCGGCAATCGAATGGGCGATTTGGTGGTTTTCGAAGAAAGGTTACGATGGAGTTTTTGTGCAGAGGAGAGGGAAACTTGCTCGATTGAGTAAGAGTAGTCATTTGGATGGTTTCGTTTTCATTCCGTTTGATTTGTTGTTGCAATTTGTTGTTTTCGAACTCAAGTTTGCTTCACAAGGGTTTGCGGGGTTCTAATCCAGCAAGTGATCGACATACCAATGTGGAAGAGCTCTAGCCCCCCATTGGCATGTCTTATGTGCGGGAAGCACGAATGGGATTTCATGATCACCTTGGGAAGCCAGAGGGGAGTTTTTGCTGGGTTACGCTTTGTTGACGACGTTTCAGTCTTTGCGGCTTTTAACCGCAAGAAGGTGGGAGACAGAGAGAAGGCGGTAAGTTTCTTGAGGAGATTTGAAGGGTGTTACGATAAGGCACTCACACTGAAACGGACTGACGAGGAAGAGGACGAGTGAAATTTCTTGGGTTGTAAACTGTCGATTAGCCAGAACTTCCCCTTCCTCTGCACTGTGCTGACTTTGAAGAACGGAGAGCAGCTTCGTAATAAGGAGACACTCCCTTTCCGTACTTTCCAGGACTATGAGTCTAGTAGTTATAAGCAAGCAAAGATGGCAGCGATAGTCAGCGCTTTGCACAGAGTCGACCTGAATTCACATATGGGTTTGGAAGTGCTGGATACCTTGGTTTTGCTGAGGATTGAACTCAGTAGGCGTAACTACCGACGACGGTGGTTCGGGGCGGTACTACGAAGCTTCGAAAAAGGAAGGAAACGAATCTGAAAACTGTTAACAATGTTGCTGACGGACTTTCACCCCTCTGCTTTTTTATCCTTTTGATTTTTTTGAATTGTTAATTTTGTTTTTTCGAACTGTTGAATTGGTATGTGACTTGATGTGATGATTTTGAATTTTTAGGAAGGATTGATAGGAGTGATGGTTGTTTAGACCAGGGTATGTCCTTTTGACCACCACTAACAAAGTTTTGAACCGGTGACCTTCGTAAGGGCCGGTATCAGACTGTTTTTCATAAAGTTTTTCGACGAGTGAGTGGCCAAGAGTTCGAACCACTTACCTTAGGATCGTGTGTTCCTGACAAGAATTAGGAGCTTAATTTTTCAGAGGCCCTATCGTCGGAGGGTCAGGTGTGGTTTTGTTTTTGAGTGGAACCGACAAGTAGACATCTTCGATGGGATATAAGGGCGTTGTTTGACGCGCTCTGTCTTCTTTCGCCGAGTGACGGCAGGTGCGGCTGGGTTGGTGGACCGGAGGGAGGAGGCATGGTCTTTGTTTTGACGATGATACGTCGTCTTGACAAAAAAAAACATAAGTTTAGATCAATCTTTATCTGCTGAAATACAGGATGCTTCGAAAAAACAAGGATTTGCTAGAAAAAAAAGAGATGATCTTCATAAATTAGCTGAATCAAATCGTAGTTTTTCTCATTATCGTTGGTGGTAAGAATGTACATATAGTTCGAAGTATGCGGTGGCAACCTTACGGCTCGAAGAGCAGACGCTTCGCGTCTGAATCCCACGAAGGCGCGAAAGCGCGTAAGAATTTGACTGTCTTTGCGGATACCGCTAAATACATCAAAAGACTTCAAACCCAAGGTTTTAACGATCGTGCCGGTTGTGACGAGACGAGGGGTTTTCGTATTTCTCATCACTCATCACTCTCTTGAACTTCACGAGACCACACTGTTAATAGCCACTTGTTAGCGTGTGTCAGTTTTTTCAGAGATAATGATGTTTTGCGATGATACTGCTTCTTTGACCTTTCGGTCGTGTGCTGTGCTGCGTGTATTGTGCAGTCTATACTATTCTTCTTCACATGATACACAACTCGTTAAAAAAATATAAAAAAAAAATCAAATTGTTTAAGCCCCCAAACAAAGTGAAAACAAAAAGAGAAAAGACAAAAAAAAAAAAAAATAGTGAGTGGGTGAGCACGTTTTGACACCGTCATCTTTGACGATTTTTCTTTTTTTTTTGGCTAAGCACAATGATCTCAAAATTTAGAGGCATGTATCTCATATCATAGAAAACTCAGAAAAACATATTCAAGAAAAAACATATAATTTTCAGGCCCCGAAATATTTTTTGGCGGGGTCCGAACCTTTTCAGGTTCAGAGGGGTTCGGCCCCCGAACGGGACCCTGAACGCCCGAACGTACGGAGGTTGGCCCGGGGGCCTCCATACGTATGGAGGTTGGCTCGAGGGCCTCCATCGTGGTTTGTAGCGGTCAGGGATGTAAGTTAGGACGATAGAATGAATGTAAACAGGGTTGAAAATTGGAGGAAAACAGGGCGGCAGGAATTGAAGTATTTTTTGGGGTACTGTCGTCTGTGATAGGCGGGATTATTCTGGCGGAGGTAGGCCCGGTGTTATTGTAGTTGCTTCGATTTTATTAGGGACCCTGAATTTTGGGTTAGCCTTGTGGGTCGGAATGGAGTAACCTTTTGAGAATAGGGCCTTCGGACCCTTGGTGATTCTGGATGGGCGGTACGGGACCCTTAGACGATATTGGTTTAAGCGTCTGGGTACCGGTGCGTTTTCGTGAAACAATGGGCTATAATAGGAGCAAAGTCAACGTGGTTGTTCCTTTAGGTTCTGGAGTTGTTTCCCGTCCGCTAAGTCCGGACGAGGTGGTCGGGTACAACTGCAGTGGGAGAGGTGGAAAAAACGTCTGGGTGTTGTGGGATTGTCCTGGTTGTTGATTACCTATCGAGTTACTGTGTATGACTCTGACCTTGTGTGGTTTGGGCGCACCAGCGCCACGTGTATGTTGCACTTCTATGTGTTTGTTGCACTGTTTGGTGATTTTCACATTCTTATGTGAAATGCTAGCGTGAACTCCGCTGGAGATGACATGCTGGTGGTGAGTGAGCGTCGTATCGTGGATCACGAGAAACTTGGGTGATTAGTAAAAGTGTGCTTTGGTCGACAGAAGCGTGACAAGTGGATAGACGTACGCTTCATCGAAGGACTGGATGTCGAATTCGGAGAGATATGAGCGTAGCAGAGATGAGCGAGGTATGGATGATCGGGCGCATGAGGACCAGGAGCGGGATGTCCGGTCGAGGATCGGGATCGTGGCTATCGAAGACGAGGACCGATATGCTTTAATTGTAACGAGATAGGGCACTATGCCAATCAGTGTCTGCGGCCTAGGAGGTATGGGGGCATGGCGCGTCCGTCAACATCCACGGACTCCCTTAGGTCAAGGTCCCCATGACGCGGGGATTGGAGACGGGAACCAGCCACGGAGCAGGATCGAGGGGTGACCCAGCAAATCAGTGAGCTAGGTAGAAGTGTCGCGACAATGAAGCAACACTTTGAGGAGGAACGGATGCGTAAGGAAAATCGTTTAAGGCGGAAGCAGGAAAAGGAGGAGGAGAAACGAAGGGAAGAGGAGAAGCGACGGGAAGAGGAGATGCAGATCCGTGAAGAGGAGGAAAGGGCTATTCAAGAGAAGAAGGCTAGGAAGAAGAAGGAAAGACGAAGGAAGGAAGCGGAAAGCCCCGCGGAATTGAAGAAGGATTTGAGTATGCAAATGGTGATGCAGCTTGGTGAGTTGGAGGATAAGTTTGTGCGGTGCATGAAGCAAGCGATGACGGGGCTAGGTAAGCCGGCTAGCGAAAAGAGTAAGGAGGTGAAGCGTGAGCCGGCGTGCAGTGGTAGTGGCAGTGAAAGCGGGGCGAGCATCACCCAGGACTTGAGTGCCAGAACCGCCGACTTGGTTATTTCTGAGAAGCGTAAGCAAGGTCCGAACAGAGCGATTGGGAATAGTCCTCCGATGAAATCATCGGCAAAACGGACACCAAAATCAGGACGGAAGCAGGCAGCATTTGCTGGAAGACTGACGCGAGCACGCGCAAAGATGGTGAAGTCGCCTAGATCAGCGAAATGAAAAACTTCGGTGCGCACTCCTCTTTCGGCACGTAAGAAGAAGGTGACGCCGCTTGCCACTCGGACCGAGACTCCGAACATGAAGGGATCGTTGGCGCGCTTCAAGTACCGCAACATAATGATGCAGGAGTTGAAGCTGTTGGACGCCAGCGAACTGCAGCGTATCTGCCGGGAGGAAGGGGTGTCGTACGATGGTAAGGTGGATGCGATATTTGATGTCGCCGACCATCGCACGTACCTGAAGTTTGAGGTCGAGGAGGCACCGGAGCTGCAACCCGAAACCATCAACATTGAAGACTCTGAAGCTGTCGGACCGAACGAAGGGAGCGATGCAACAAACTAATGGGACCTACGAGTGCCTCAGCTGTAGGTTGTCTGTCAATTTCTTGCGAAGTGGCGGTGTAGCACTGATCAGCCTGATAGTCGGTTGATGCCCTGTTTGTAACTGTAATTCTGCTTTTAGCTGTTAATAAGGCAGTCAAGTGGCTCGATAAGTTCCCGTGTAATTGGTTGGAACTGTATAACAAGCATGGGGTAGACTTTGTGAATCTATCGGACTGTGTATATGTGGCTATATCTCCATTTTGCAAGCATGCATATGTTGGGAAAACCACGCGTAATACAACAGTTAGGTGGAGGGAACATTTGTATATTTGTCGGAAACATTCTAAATCACATTTCCACCGTTGGTTGGTGAATTTTGGGTCGGGTAATTATGCCCTAATTCCTGTTGACGTTCTAGGGGGATAGGACCGCGGCCAATTGGAACTCACGCATATCAAGAAATGGTCACCATTCCTGAATACGTTGGGAACTAATAAGATCAAGGAGAAGAGACGTGCGAAGATTAAGCCAAGGAAAAGGGAACGTTTGAGAGGTAAGGGAAAGGGTCCTTTGGTGACCAATACTAGGATAGCCCCTGTTAAATTTCTTCGGGAGGGTGATGTGGAGTGGACTTTTGACTTCTATCGCCAACTGGAACGGAGTAAGGATGAGGTTGGAACTCCGAGTCGGATAAGCACAGATGGTGGTAATGTTTGGTTTCCTCGGTGGCGTAAGCTGATTAAGACTTTCGGGAAGTATAAATTGAAGTTTGGACCGTCGTGAACTTTTGGAAAACGGTGGTGTGTTTGAGATCATATATGTTTGTAAATAGCAATCTCGTTGTGGTTTTATGAAGAAACTGATTATTGGGATCCTAAAAAATCCCGGGAAGCTGAGCTTGTTGTATGGTTGGGGTTTGAAATCCTACCTTCGGATCTATCATGTGATTAAGGATTTTTCGCGTAAATCGACACAGAAGTACTTGAGGCGGTTGATTTCTTGTCAAATTCGAGGAAGGTTTGGATTAAGTCTTGCTGCAGGTTTGACTTTTAGAATCCAGTTTGACGATAGAATTCGGATTAGTGAGGTCTGAAAGTAGCGAATGATGCACTTATGAAATGTGACCTACCTACCTGCTTTTTGCATAGGGCTCGAAAGAAGATGCGTATCGTAGGGACAAAAAATCCCACGATCGCTGATGTATTGCGCAACCAGCGTTGTTTCTCGAAACGCAGTGTGCTCACCTGTACCTGTACGGGTTTGCCTTACCCGAGAAGGGAAGGCCATGTTATCTTTCGACTATGTGAACTGCCGGGAGTGTCACCTTTCTTGGCTAACGCTAATAACATACCATGTGTGCGTAAAGAAAGGAGGAAAGTCAGCATGTGCGAGGAATTGCTCCAAGGATTCCTCAGGTGGAAAAATCTTCAAGGAAGTCCACCTTCTTTTAATCGTGATTGTGTAAAGAACTGTATAAGGGACGAGGAGGCGACTCTGTGTCGATGGCAGAGGTCGAAATCTGGAAACAGAGGTTCGAAGATTTGGTGGTAACATATGTTGACCGCAATTCTGGTGAAATTGTTGTGATGTGTCCTCAATTGTACTATTCTGCTATGCTAAAACTGTTCGTACTGAATTCGGGATACAGGGTGGTGAAGGAACCGGTATCATGTGTAGTCCGGGAGATGGTGGAGGATGTGTCTGCGTATAATTTGACGAAGTTTGCTCGGGTGAACGTGAAGGGAAACTTTGGGAATGCTTACGTTATCCCAAAGCATAAGGACTTGAGTCGTTTCCGACCTATTTGTCCATCATTTTCGGACCCTCTAGCTCGCACTGGCAAATTGGTGTCCAAGGCTTTGAACCATTTGCTGTATAATGTTCCGAGGGGCTGGCACTTTAATTTACGATCGGTGTCTGACCTGGTTACTTCATTAGAGCAGGGGAATCGGAAGTTGGGACGCCTCGACAGTGATCATAATGTGACTATGTATTCCTTTGATATTAAGGAAATGTTTACAAAGTTGCCCCATGCGGCGATCATTGACGCGGTGAATTGGTTGATTGATTGGCACGTGTCCAGGAATCGGACAATGATTCGGGTGAATACGCGGGGGAGAGGAGCCAACTTCGGTTTGACCACCGGAGCGGACTATGGGGATATGCTAGAACTGCAGGACATAAATTCTTTTGTTAGTATAGATCTGCGAAACACTTACTTCTTCGCGACCAGTGTTCTATTGAAGCAGGAGGTGGGCATCCCCATGGGGAAAAGCACTAGCCCACCGCTGGCCTGTATACTTTGTGCCTATGCGGAGTACCGTTTAATAGGGAATCTCGGGCGTCGGGCTAGCCACCTGTTCGCGACACGCTTGATGGATGATGTCCTCCTCGCTCTGGCTTGGAAAAAGGAGGATGATCAAGATATGCTATTGCAAGCATTTCGTAGCTGCTATCATGAGGGTCTGGTACTGGAGCAAACCGATGACGGGAAGGGGACTACCTAATTTTTGGGATGCAAAGTCGTAGCTAGACAGAGTTACCCTATGTTGAGCTGCGTACGCCGTACAAATGTCCTGGAATGAGGATTGCATTTGGACTAATGATCCGCTAGTCCATAAGAATGGTAAGTCTTATTGGTCATGGGGATGCAAGCGACAGAAAAGCGCAGTTGTCTGTGGGTATTTGCACAAAATTGAGCGGAGTACGTCCGTTCGATCGGAGATTCCTATACGGAAATTGACACTGCAAAAAGGAATTATACAAGCGTGATTTCCCGTTTGAATTCTTTGAGAAAGTGCTTCGTAGATTTGTTGTTGGTAAAGACAAAGCCTGGGCAGCTACGCTGCGTCTAATTAGTGCTTAGGGGCAGCGTCTTAAGTTTCTCGGATTAGGAACCATCGGGGCTTCGGGTTGGGGGTGGAGTTGTGCGAGGTTTTATGATCGTGAATAGTTGATGGGCTGGAATTGGGGTCGTGGTTTGTAGCGATCAGGGATGTAAGTTAGGACGATAGAATGAATGTAAACAGGGTTGAAAATTAGAGGAAAACAGGGCGACAGGAATTGAAGTATTTTTGGGGGTACTGTCGTCTGTGATAGGCGAGATTATTCTGGCGGAGGTAGGCCCGGTGTTATTGTAGTTGCTTCGAGTTTATTAGGGACCCTAAATTTTGGGTTAGCCTTGTGGGTCGGAATGAAGTAACCTTTTGAGAATAGGGCCTTCGAACCCTTGGTGATTCTGGGTGGGCGGTACGGGACCCTTAGACGATATTGGTTTAAGCGTCTGGGTACCTGTGCGTTTTCGTGAAACAATGGGCTATAATAGGAGCAAAGTCAACGTGGTAGTTCCTTTAGGTTCTGGAGTTGTTTCCCGTCCGCTAAGTCCGGACGAGGTGGTCGGGTATAGCTGCAGTGGGAAAGGTGGAAAGAACGGAGGTTTCTGGGTGTTGTGGGATTGTCATGGTTGTTGATTACCTATCGAGTTACTGTGTATGACTTTGACCTTGTGTGGTTTGGGCGCACCAGCACCACGTTTATGCTGCACTTCTACGTGTTTACTGCACTGTTTGGTGATTCTCACATTCTTATATATATATATATATATATATATATATATATATATATATATATATCAAACGTATGTGACTACCTTTCAACCTTGGTATAGTCAAAACGAGGGTGTGTTGTATTAGGGATAACTCAAATCAACTTAAAGAAAAACTAACTCCTTCGATTTAACAACAATTTCGACAACACTTCTCCTAGTAATGGAAACTCCCAGAATTTCTACTGAGTCAAAGGATCCGACCAACCCTAATCCAAAAACTCCTCTAAATGTTGACGAACTCTACAGATTTAGTAAAAAAAATGGCAGGATTATCCATAAAGAAGGATTTTCTCAAAATTTCTATCAACTTGTAAGTTAACCAAAGCCTGACCAAAGCAAACGTCCATAGAAAGACAAATGCAAAGACAAAACAATGACGAATGTCTGTGTATCACTCAAGCATAAGACGAGCACTAACAGACTAAGTTATCAATGGAAAATGACAAAGCACGTAAACATGCATAATCAAAATATATGACACTTGAGCAAAGGAAGTTCAAAGTTTCATCGTCTACACTTACATGTGCACTCAATTTTTCCAAAGCAAATAGTCTTGCATCTGCGTTAAAATGAATTCTAACTTTTCAAGTTCTTCTTAACAAAACGCATACTGATCATCAAGACACCCACTTAAATTGTCCCAGAAGGAGACAAGTCAGACCTTTTCAACAAACAAACGACTTAACAACAAAGCGTCCGGATCAGTACGACATTTTGTCCAGACCCATTCAAACCATCGCATGCAAATATGACAACAAAGTGTCTGAATCAGTCGATACGACATCCTATCTATGCATATTTAAACCATCGCATGCAAACATGACAGCAAAGTGCCCAGATAAGTCGATACGACATTCTGTCCAAACTCATTCAAATCATTGCATGCAAAAAAAATAGCAAAAGGTCTGGATTAGTCGATACGTATCATGTTCATGCCCGTTTAAATCATTGCATGCAAACATGACAATAAAGCATCCGGATCAATCGATACCACATCCTTTCCAGACCCATTCAAATCATCACAAACAGATATCATGATAATTTTATTTCAAGCAGATGAATTTGAACAAACATAAAAAATTATCTTGATTTAATTAAAGTATAAAATAAAAAGTCAAAAAAATATATAAAAGGTCAAAACCAGTTAAACCGGATCGAGGGTATTATAGGTAGGGGTATATGGGATCCTAAAAGAGATCGTGTTGGGCTACCTTACGTTTTCTGCCTTCAGGGTCCTTCTATCGAGGCAAAAACCGTAACAAGGGTATCTGCCCCATAATTTTAAATTTTGGATAGAGTCCGACTATTGCTTAGTTATTTTTTGCACACTTTGACCTAATGAGATTGAAATTTTGTCAAAATCTATTGAGCCAGGACCTACAACTAATAGGATAGAACTTATTTATCTAAGCTCACACGTCTGCGGCTTGCAAAAACGATAATCAGGACAGATAGTATAACCGACCGCTGTATGCGCTTGGTGAGACCACAGCCACCCCGCAGAGACGTACGGTCATATTACTAAATCTATCTATTCATGTTTCGGTTATGGGGGGTAACCCCAAAACAAATCGTTTAGTTATGACTAACCAGATAAATAGTATTCGAATTGCCACAATGATGATACTATCATGCTTCGATATTGAGGGGTAATCACGCTCGCATAAAAAAGTTGACGTGCAATTGTTGGTCAAAATAATTGTTTCGCTTGTGGTATTGGGGGTTGTTGATGAACAGGTGATTGTAGGACTACCGATGCATGAGTGGGCATCAGGTGGCTACGATGTACGAGCAGCAGCGTCACAATGTCTAACAAACCCAATCGTTCGTTAGTTTCACCATTCCAAGAATCGTGGGTTTGTGCTAACCGAGACTAAATGTATTGATTCATTTTTGTGGGTTGTTCGTTATTACGGCAACACTATTTTGCCGATGATTTGAGACGTGCGACAGTCGTAAATACTATTTTTTTGCATATATATATAAGGTTACCAACCCGTACGTACGGAGGTCCCCGGGCCGACCTCCGTACATACGGGCATTCGGGGTCCCGTACGGGGTTCGAACCTGACAGTATTTGGCCCTCGTCAAAACTTACTTCGGGGCCTAAAATTAATTTTGGTTTTCTGATTTTTTTTTGGTGAGTTCTCTATAACGTAAGTTACATACCTACACAGTTTGACATCATTTGGCTCAGCCAAAAAAGAATAAAAAATCTCCAAAGATGGCGGTGTCAAAACCTACTCGCCCACGTTTTATTTCATTTTTTACTTTTTTTTTCCACTTTAGTTCGGGGTCTAAATAATTTTATTATTTTTTGAAAATTTTAAAGTGGATTTTGTATTATGTGAAGTACATATCTGTCAATTTTCAGGGCATTTTGCTATGCCAAAAAAAATATGAAAAATCTCAGAAGATGACGGTGTCGAAAACGTGTTCGCGCACTCACTAAATTTAATTCTTTTTTTTAAAAAAAATATTAGTATTTGTTCTCAGTATTTTATTTTTATTTCAAATTTGGTAAGGAACATGGGTGTAATGCTTAGGCAAATCCTGTTTAGTTCATTTTTCTTCATAACATATCTTCTTTTTATATTTTTCTGATTTTTTTTTTTTTGGCCGGGGGGTGTGTCCGCTTTCGGCTCGAACGGCCTAACGCATCCCCAAGGGGTCCCATACATTCGGGCGTTTGGGTTCGCGCGTTTGGGTTCGCGCGTTTGGGTTCAGGCGTTCGGGTTCGGGCGTTCGGGTTCGAGCACTCGGCCCGTCCCGAACGTCGATGACCCTGTAAATATATATACATATATATAATGGATTACCTGATCCAACGTTCGGGGGCCCCCAGGCTGGCCCCCGAACGTTCGGGGTTCGGGGTCCCATTCGGGGGCCGAAGACCTCCAGGTTCGGCCCCCGCCAAAACAAATTTCGGGGCCTAAAAATAATTTTTTATTTCTAAATTTTTTTTTGTGAGTTCTCTATGATATAACCTAAACGCGTATAAATTTTGAAGCCATTCTGCTAAGCCAAAAAAACATTAAAAAGTTTCAAAGATGGGGGTGTCAAAACGTGCTCGCCCACTCACTATTTTCTTTTGTTTCACTTTTAACTTTTTGTTTTCACTTTATTTCGGGGCCTAAAAAAAAATATTATTTTTGGAAAAACTTTTAATGAGTTATTGATTATTTAAACTACATATCTGTAAATTTTCAGGGCATTTGTCAATGCCAAAAAATAATTAAAAATTGGCAAAGATGGCGGTGTCGAAAAGGTGCTGACACACTCACTCATTTTAATTCTCTTTTTATTTTTATTTTTTTTTATCATAGTGTTTATTTTCTGTATTTGATTTTTAATTCAAATTTGGTAAAGAATTTGGATGTAGTGCCCAGGCAAAGGTTGTTTAGTTTATTTTTCTCCATAACATTTTTGTTTTACGAAATTGTTGAAAACTTGTTTTTTTTTTTTTTTTTTTTTTTTTTGGGGGTCCGCGTTCGACCCGAACGAGCGAACGCATCCCCAAAGGGTCCCATACGTTCGGGCGTTCGGCCCGTCCCGAACGCCGGTTACCCTGTACCCGGTATATAGGGTTTGCCAGCGTTCAGGACAGGCCGAACGTCCGAACCCGAACGTTCCAACGTTTGGCACCCCCTCTCAACGCGTTCGGCTGAACAACCGAACGCGGAACCAAAAAAAAAAAAAAAAAAAAACGAATTCAAAAAAATCTAAAAATATATATGTTATGCAAAAGAATAAACTAAAAAATATTTTCCTCAACATTATATCCAAATTCTTTACAAAATTTAAAGTAAAAATCAAATACTATAAATAAATAATAATAATGAAAAGAAAAAAAAAACGAGAATGAAATTATCCAGTGGGCGAGCACGTTTTTGACACCGTCATCTTTGGCGATTTTTCATTTGTTTTGGGCAGTGAAAAATGTCATGAAAATTGATATATATGTATCTTACATAATACAGAATCTACAAATTAGGTTTGAATTTTTTTTTTTTTTTCATGTTCCGAAATAAAGGAAAAACAAAAAGTGAAAAAAAAGAAAAAACAAATTAGTGAGTGGGCAAGCAACTTTTGACACCACCATCTTTGAGGATTTTGCATTTCCTTTTGGCGGAATAGAATGGCTTGAAAATTAAGAGGAAGATACCTTACATCACAAAGAATTCACAAAACAACATTCAGAGAAAAATAATAATATTTAGGTGTCAAAAAAGTTTTTTGCGGGGTCCGAACCCCTTCAAGTTCGGGCCCCGTACGGGGACCCGAACGCCCGAACGTTTAGGGGTCAGCTTAGGGGCCTCTATACGTTCGGCCTGGCAACCCTGTATATATATATACTAAATTGTTTATCATTTACGGCTGGATTCAGTGACCGGAATATCCGGCCGCTTTATCTGGCATCCTGTTTATCCGGAATTCCAGATAAACCGAAAAATGACCGATTTGTTTTTATTTTTTATTTTTTTTTTATTTTTTTGCGCTTGAAGATTACTCCAACAGGTTCAAATATGGTTTTTTTTTTCTCCTCCTCCTTCCTATCCGCCTCCTCCCTACTCTGCTCGTCCTCCGCCACTTATGCATCCTCCTCCTCCTCCTCTACTTTGTCGTCCTCGTCCTCCTCATCCTCCTCCTCCTCCTCCTCTTCCTCCTATTTTGCACCTTCTTCTTCATCCTCCTCCCCTTCCTCCTCTTCATCTTCCTCCTCCTCCTTGTCTTCTACTTCGTTTTCCTCCTCCTCCTTGTCTTCTACTTCGTCTTCTTTCTTCTCCTCCTCCTCCTCCTCTCCTTCCTCCTCCTCCTCCTCTCCTTCCTCCTCCTCGTCCTCTTCTAATTCTTCTTCTTCTTCCTCCTCCTTCTCCTCCTCCTCATCATCATCCTTCCTCCTCGTCCTCCTCTTCCTCCTCCTCCTCCTCCTCTACCTCGCCATCCTTCCTCTTCCTCCTCCTCTTCCTCCTCCACCTCCTCCTCCTCCTCATCCTCGTCATCCTTCCTCTTCCTCCTCGTCGGCCCTTTTCTCCTCCTAGTACTCCAATCTTTTGCTTCACTCGACAACACTTTCCAAGAGCTCCAAGCCTCCAACCACCATCAGGGAAGCTTTAGAGGGAACGAGCTACAAAGCGGATCGATTAGGCTTTCGCCTCTACCGCCCTGACCCACTTTTTTTTTCCCCTTAATCAATTAATCAATCAATCAA
>BFEA01000210.1:1823029-1834082 GCA_003427395.1 Chara braunii | reverse complement strand
ACACACACACACACACACACACACACACACACACACACACATTCCATCGATAGGATGAGCAGAAACGGAATGAATCTTCTACTGAAACGTGGAAATATACACTACCACGTTTTTAGCAAAATCGGAATGAATAGTTCGTGTGTGTGTGTGTGTGTGTGTATGTGTGTGTGTGTGAGAGAGAGAGAGAGACAATAAATCTCCCACACCCCGCTTCTCTTTTTGCATACGTGTCCCTCCCACATCCCGCGCACAGCTGCCTTCCCCGCCCGCTTACCTGCTAGCACGCCGGTCTGCCCCCGACCGCCGTCGACACTTCGGACTTTTCCGCCCTTCGCGCGCGCACGCAGCCCGCTTCCATTTTCGCACGCGCAGAATCCCCTACGCGCCTGCCACCCGCCCTCCATGCACAACGGCCTGCTAGCGTCCCCGCGGGCCTCTCCTTCGCTGCGACTTCAATCCCAACCCCGCGACGATTGTGACCGTCCACCTCGCCTCCTCGCGACCGCGGTACCATAGGCATGTCCCCGCGCGCACACCTCACCGTTTCCCCGCCCCGCCTGCTATCCTCCCTCTGGGCCTCCGCTCCCCTGCAGCCTCTACCCCACGACGGTCACGCCGCCCAATTCAGACCTCCTCCCGGCCGCGGTACCACCGCTTTGTCCGCGCCTCTCCACACCGATTTTCGTTGGGCCCGGCGGGACGCGTCATGCTGGGCCCTTTGCTTGCTTTAGGAGTATAGAGATAATTAAAAAAAAAAGAAAAGCCTTATAAGTAATTTCCAACAGGGTTTGGCCTCACTGGAGTGAAACCAAGGCCTCACCGGAGCCGTTGGGCCACACACTGAAGGACCCAAGGCCTTCCACGTTCCAACCCCTTGCCCTTTGTTGTGGCACTACCCAAAGGCCGCGCCTTCCGACACATGGTTAAAAACATCACCTATGTCAAAACTGGCGGATAAAAACATCGTCTATGTCGAAGCTGGCGGATAAAAATTTTGTCCTTACCGACAACGGGTCCCTTTAATCGGACCCGATCAAACCGAAAAGCAAAAAGAAAAGAAAAACTCAAATTAAAAATTAACAACGCACAGTAAATAACCAATCTTATGGGATTGAGAACTCAGTGAACTCAAGCGCTTGCCATGTCCCATCTAAATGTGGTGTGTGACGATTGCATACCCATTTGGTATGTTTTACCCAACTGCCGAGCACCAAGTCGTTGAATGACGATCAGTCCTATGATTCGTAATCGTAGACGTCACGACCCACTGGTCGGGCCTATGATGGACCATACATCGTGGCGAAATGCACGCGCTCCATGCGTGCGACGAGTCTAACCAACTGCAATCATCACTTGCATCGTTGCGTGAACTCGCGGCTTCGTTAACGGCCCTCCGAGATCGGTAGCTATTCGGTCACCTATCGTGCAACGCAATAATGCGCGCTTACACTAACTCACACCCCACTCATCCTTGAATGTTGCCACGATTGAAGTCGTCAAGGCACCCATTCAGATAAATGTTGACACGTCGATCAGTTTACGTGTAGCCAAGGCCACACCTGGTGTGACGTGAAAAAAAAAACACTACGACAGCAATATTGGTTACATTGTTGGTGCAGGTGAGATGGGGGCTAACATTGACAATTGAGTTCATTGCTTTGTTCTTATTTGGTGTGTAACTTGGCACATTCTACTTTATGTTCGACATACGACTATCTGACTTTCATTGTGATGGTGCAATTTGGTTTTCTGTCATTCGCTCTTGCTCATTTTCCTTGCAATTTGGTATCAAAGCTGGTCTGAACCTCTCTACCGGTATTTGTGCCTTGGTGATTTGGTACTCTGGTGTGGTTGACCATCATACTATAGTAGAGATACTTCGGAGTTGTGGGTGATCGGTGGCCCTGGTTGAAAGGTCAACGCCAGGAAAGCTTTTCGGTAACATTGGGTGTATGTTGTGTGACGAGAGCACGCTAATGTGGCATTTGTGCGAAGATGGCACTGCATTGTCATGTGAGTGATGCTAATTCAACGACCAGTCATCAAAATGGACGACAACTAAATTAGTGAGAAGTTGGTGGTTGCAGGCAGCAAATGAGGTACGTGGTTCCTAACCTTATCTACCATCTCGAATGCTTTTTATTGTGAGGATTTTTTTTTTTTTTAGAGCCCTGTCTGGGTTTAAGGGTCATGAGCGCTCTACATTGAGAGACGAGATTTTCCTCGGAGCAAGTTGGTGGGAGAGGGCAGTGCCTCTCAAGGGCCCAGGATGACCGCAAAAGCCAACCCTTGGACGTAATGCACGCATGCATTGCTCCTTGCTCCATTTGATGTTCTTGTTGCGCAATGGAGGTGGTGTTGACCAAACCAACCCTATGGGGGATGGGCGTGCTCCAGACCGTCTCTAAAGATACTCCGGTGGGACAATCGACTCGCAATTGCATGTGATTCGGAGGATAAAAATAGTGCAGACTAGGTTGGTCAGGCGATACTTACCTATGGCACAAGGGCGGGTCATTGTGCACACCTTAAGACACTGTGCCGAATTGACGCCTCTCGGACGTCGTTGGTGACGAAGACAACCAAGAAGGCTCTAGAGGGATGATGGGTTTCAATTGATAGCTTGTTTATCGGTCACTTCAACATTGCATGCACTGCCATGCAACAAATATCCATGCAAATGATATTATTTTTATTTTGGTTATTTAGATCTTACAGACTGGTGACATGATACACATCGGACAGGCTGCTTTAGTTATAGCAGTATTTGTCTAAATTGTTTCTACTTTGCATTTGTCCTCGAACTAGTTAGGATAGGAGTAGGAACATTTCCGTGAGATTGTACATATTTGTTTTCATCAGCTGACTACAATCTCGCATCTAGATTCAAACTTACGTCTTTGTCGCAACAGTTCATGAATCATGTATCAATTGAGCTACACCCATCGATAACCTTTAAAGTTTCAATTTTTCATGAGGCAAGATTGGTTCATATTGTCTGTTGATCAAGGATTGGTTTATATATCCATTTTAGCACAATGCTTTTAGTTGTGTTGCGGTATGCTAAAATCTCATTTTCCCTTAGGTTGGGTTATCGAATCTCATGTCACCGAGCGGATTATATTTTTTTCCTTCGCATTGTTCTCCATAAGTATGTTGCTATCGTTTTTTTAGGAAACCAGTGCTTACTATGAAGGAGCCAACAATGTTGATTTGTACCACAATGCCCTCGGGCTCCAAGGCCACTATGACATTGTTTATTACAACAACTCTCTACTATGGAGATGTGCCTACTATTTTAGTGTGAGCGTTTTGCAATTGTCTGGTTTCGACAAAAAAATTATCATTTTCCATTGATTTATTATAGGATACCATTTCGATTTTTGAGCATCCTGATAGGTTCTTCAGGAAGACTTTGAAAGAGTCATTGAATCTTTGGTTTTTCTGGGGGTCTCACTCCATGATGGTTAATCTACCATCCTATTGTTTTGTTACACCAGTCTATGTCATCCACCATACATCAACCGGCCTGTCTGCACGTCCGAACAATCGTTAGAACATTTTTCAAGCCCCTCTAAAAACCAACAACGAGAAGGGGTTGAGGGTGATATAGGGCACGCCCCCAGGCCGAAAAAAAAAAAGAAAAGGACAATTACTTTTTGGGAGTGCGGTGGGGGTTGTAGGGGGGGTTGCGGGTTTTTTGGGGGGGGGAGTTCAAACCGTTGAGGTGGCAGATTGTGCCGCCAGTGACCTGATGATGTCAGCCACGACATGAGGGAAAAAAAAAAAAAAAAAAAAGGTTCAGGGTTCTTTCACTCGTAGCCACTTATTGTCGTTAACACTACGTCCACACATAAAACACAAAAGAAGTGTCTTGTACCGGACTGCCTATCGGTGTCATCCTGCCCTCGCCCCACTACATAAAAAACAATAAGAATAACGCCCTTTCAGGCTTGGTGGGAGTCCTGCAACGAGCCTTTCGTCCCACTGTAGGCCTTTCGGCGGCCTCTTCCTGCATCACGAAGGGGGAGGGATGGGGTGGCCCCACCTGGCAGTCCCCTACACACTGAAAACAGCATTGGACGGGGCCATCCGAATCCGTCGTACGCCCATCTGAACACATATACGGACCGGTCCTCCGATCAGCCCTGTATGGGCGGATGGGGGTCTACACAAACCCTAGTTTATTGCTATATTGGATAGCCCACAGAATCCATCAATTGGTTTCTTGGGGAGGGAGTTCAGACCGTTGAGGTGGCGGATTGCACCGCCGGTGACTTGCCATGCCAGCCACGAGATTAAAAAAAAAAAAAAAGGTTCAATAGCGTTTCACTCGTTGTCGCTTGTTGCCAACTTGCCATTAGCACTAAGTCCACATATAACGTATAACAGGAAGTGTCTTGTACTAGCCTGTCTAGCGGTGTCGTCCTGCCCCCACCCCACTATAGAAAAAGAATAAAAATAATGCCCCTTCGCCCCAGTGAGGGCCCTGCAACCAGAATTTCAACGGCCTCTTCCTGCATCAGGAAGGGGGAGGGTTGGGATGGCCCCACTTCTCCCCCTTAGCGATGCCCCTTGGGGCTGCTTGAAGGTTTGTAGTGGGCCCCAAGACTCATTGCATCCCCCCCACCGGATTTTAAGGCATTTTTTCTTTGTATTTTTAACCCAAAAAAAAAATGTTTTCCCCTAAAAGTACACGGGGTTACTCTAGCACCCCTGCCACCACTCTTCGCCCTTAAACCACCCGCCGTCGTCCCCCTCACACCAAAAACAGGGTTGTATGAAGCCATCCGAAACAGTCGCATGCCTATACGAACAAGCGTATGAACGGGTCGTCCAATTAGCCCCGTACAGCGGATCGGGGACAACAAACCCTTGTTTATTGCCCTGTCGGATAGCCCACATAATCTGTCAATTCGTTTTTCTATTTCCTGGTACGAGTGCAGGTTGCATCCTTCATAAGGGACATATTATTTGCAAATATTGAACATATTGGGATTGGGTCTTCTCATATGGAAGTTATCCTGATTCTCGATAGGTCCTTGTTTTTTATCTGGTTTGTTGCCAGTGTCTGCCATAAGCTCCAGTGTCGTCCCCACATATGGGGACGGGTCGTACAAATTTTCGTACGACCGTCCGTACGGCCCCCTTATGCCTGCACAGCCCATTCGTACGGCCTTTGGCCTCTCCATACGTGGTCGTCGGGGGGTGGAGGAGGGGGGGGGAGGTCGAGGGAATGAGGGGCTGGGGGAGGTGAGGGTGTCGGGGGCTACCCACCTCCTTCCCCCCCCCAAAAATAAAAAATAAAAAAAATCGGAGTTTAAAAAAAAAATGATTGATTGATTTTTATTTTTTTTGAAAGATTAATCGATTGATTGATTGATTGATTGATTGGTTGGTTGATAGGTTGATAGGTTGATAGGTTGATAGGTTGATTGATTGATTGATTGGTTGGTTGATTGATTGATTGATTGATTGATTGGTTGATTGGTTGATAGGTTGATAGGTTGATAGGTTGATTGATTGGTTGGTTGATTGATTGATTGATTGATTGATTGATTGACCGTCAAAAATACCAAAAACAAATAGAAAAAAAAATTGATTGATTGATTGATTGTGGGGCGGGGCGCTACCCCTCGCATACACACACACACACACACACACACACACACACACACACACACACACACACACACACACACACACACACATATATGCATGCACGTGTGTTTTTCCTGTGTGCAGGAAAAGCGTGTGTGCGTGTATGCACGGGAAATGCACTCGTGTGTGTGTGCACGGGAAATGCACGCACCGTCTAAAGCAATCATATCGCCTTCGTTTGTAACCCATACCTTGATAAAGTCCCTAGGGTTTTTGTTGCGTCTGTGCCTCATGGTGCACTCCACGAAAAACTTAATGGTTGCGACCAAGCTGTGCTCCGACATATCCGTTGGGATCAGCTTGAAGCACCTGGTGATATCTGCGGTGTAAACATACAACACCATTTGTGAAATACTAGCTGTGAACTCGTTGATCAATGAAACAGGCCACCAAATATTGGGTTTCATCGCGTACTCGGTCTCAATCAAAATGCCCGTGTCCTCATAAAATCGTCGCACGAAGGGGACGAGGGATCTGAATAGGCATACACACAATTCATCCATGGATGAAATAGACGAGTTGGTCGTGTTCGTGATCCATCGAAATGTGCGCTCGTGAGCTTTGAAGACCGTCATGAGGTACGGCAGTGTCATTCCGGTGCGCAGGAGTGTCGTTAGATGTGTTATTTCCGCATGCATGGCTGCTTTTAAGAGCTCCGATTCTTCGTGAAGCAAGACAAAGTTCAGGTTGGATGACCTTTGCAGCGCTAGCTCCCTTATGAAATTAATGTAGACGAGGGTTTATGTATTAACAGCCTTGTCTGTGGCTATAACCAGAAATCTCCTGTTGATGAACTCGATCTCCTTCCTGATGCTTGTCTGATCGATTGGATCAGCCGAAACGTGTCGATGCTTGTTCCAATAACTCCACATTTTTTGCTTTGGCTTTATCAAGCGACAACTTCTTGACTTGCCTTCTTCTTCTGTTGCTGAGTTACGCTGCTTCATATGATACATCCATTAGTTTGTCCAATAGTTGCCCCATTTCGAACAGTGCTTCGTCAACATCCATGGCCTTCAGAGGGACATGGTTGTGTCCCTCCTTCAACATTGTTCTAAGCCTGCAGTTATCCTTGATCTTTAGGTTCATCGTAACCACGTGGTGGTGCGTCGATCCTGGGATGAGCTATGAAGGAGCTGCTAAGAAGCGACGCATACCTTTGCGATCTGCAAGGACACCTGACAGCGTCGTAGTCTTTCGACCATTGCTCGAGGTTGAAGTCCCTAAAGACCCTCTTCGGCTTGCATATGTACGCGGCAATCGCATAATTGTACGACAATCCGAAAACGACATCGATCTGATACGAGTCAGCCTCCTCCCCCAGGACGTGTTTAAGGGCGTCCAAGATGACTCCCCTCATGGAAAGGGCCTCCATGATTTCGCTTGTATACCTCATGTATAGATACGTTCCTTAAGTGCTCTTCTTCCTTTCCCATTTCAATATGTCATTGGGGAGCTCGACCATCTTGCCACCCAGCTCTAGATTCTGCGCGACAAGGACAATGGCGACAAGGTGAACGACACTAAACGCCCATCTCTCTCTCTCTCTCTCTCTCTCTCTCTCTCTCTCTCTCTCTCTCTCTCTCTCTCTCTCTCTCTCTGTCTCTCTCTCTTGCGCGCAGGTCGTAACGCTATTGGCCGTGGTGTCTGTGTTTTGTTTGTTTATTCGTAACGAACCGCAGAATTGAACGCCTTGTTCGGTAGCGTTCATTGAACTCGCATTCATTCCGTTCAAAAATTGAGTGGAAAATCCACGTTCAATGAACGAGCAGTTACACAGCATGCAAATCTTCTTCAGAGAGCCTTCGCCTCAATCTCCTGCTATGCCTTGATTGGGTCGAATCAATCTTGGACCGTTCTCCTACATGTGGTGGATTAACTGGTGCACACGCCGCTGGTGGTGTGACAAGGATCGGTAGCCGCTGCTCTGCAACTTCTGTTGGAGGTGCGTGTGGAGAAAGCCATCATGTATCATGCTCTGCATCGTTGGTCCGATCTGCAGCCACCCTTTGCATCTCTGATTGTTGATGGAGCTATTGTGCGGGCATTGGAGCAGCTTCACGCCTAGAAACTAGCTCGAAATTCAGCCTCCCTTGGCCCAAGATGGGCTCCGGGCAGCTCCTCCTTTTGCAGGCAGACCTTCGTGGTGAAACGAGAACCGCCCTCCTTGGTCTGGCTGGTACCCCTGTAGGGAGAAGAATCCTCCCTAGTGCTAGGGGGGTGTGATGTCTCCAAAGTCTCTCGTCACGCACGACTGCTTCTACTGACAGCCGATCGTCTAATTCGAGTTCAGCGATGTAGCTGGTCATGGGATCCCTAGTGAACATGAAGATAATACATCCTCTAACCGTGTCCTTCCAGGTGGTCCACAAGTAGTGGATGAACATGGATGTTCTGACGCTCATGGAGGACATGTTAGGGAACACGACATTCAGATGGGCGAGAAGGTACCATATAGCATGGTCCACCCAAAGTCGGTCACATGGGCAATTCTTTTGATCATCCACCTTTTTGCAGTTGCATTTGAGATACGGCCTACGGACACTCCATACCTACGTAGCACCCTGTTCGCGTTCAGAGGCGAACTCGAACATGTTCGCCCGAACGCAAACAAGCGCCAAAAACCCTTCGAACGCGAACATAAAAAATATTATCAAAAAAAAAAAAAAGTTCTCAGAAAAATCTGACAAAAATATATGTTATGTAAATAACAATACAAGCAACTTTTGCCTTGGAGTCATGTTCAAATTCGTAGCCATTCATGAGTAAAAATCAAAAACCAAATTTTTTTATTTTTTATTTTTTACGGAAAAAATAAATATGTTCGCCCGAACATGTTCGTGAGTTGTTCGCGTGAACGCACGAACGTGAAGGGGTGTGAACACGTTCGCCATGCTACGCAGCTCCATACCTTCCGCAGGTTACGAAGATCGAGCGAAGGTGGTTGGCAAATCTTCTTCTGCCACATGACGAGTTCAGAATCGCCGCACTTGTCCGGATCAACATAGGTCATGATGGGAAATGGAAGATCAGTCGGCTTAAAAGGAGGATTACCCCCACCGCACTACTTGAGCTGCCCCCTGTACGCTATGGCCCTACACTTCCTCACATGGTATGCCTTCATAGAAATTGGCGCCAAGTGATTATATGTGTCCATCCTCCAGATCGAATATCTAAACTCTTGAAAGTTGACATGTGTGCTCCACCCATTGGTGCGAGGCTATCAGTGTGAACGCAGTGTACCGTTGCCACTTGTCGGGACCTATGCCTGACTAAGTTGTGCAGCCTGTCTGGGAGGCTGCGTGTGTACATTCGCTGTGATGGCTGCGATTACCTGCTCCATTTCGCCAAACTATGCTTCATTAACATCCAGGGTCTGGCATTTTGTGGCCCTCGCAAGACCAGCATGATCTGTTGGTGGTGGAGGGGTTCATAGCGGGTCAGCATTGGTTGGGACGTGATTCCTAAGGTGCACATCACTAAGGTTCCAAACCTGGAGGAAGATTTGCGCTACCCTCTCAACTCAGCCTGGTAGCTCGGCGTTCTCCCTAGCGTACGATAACTTCCTCAACTCAAGTTATGCTGCTAAAACCTCCACTTCTCTCTCATACTTAGCCCTATCATCATCCAATGTCCTAGCAGCCTCGCTAGGTCACTGGACGCAACATTCTCAAAGATATTTGAAAATCTACGGGTATCTAGTTGTCGTTTGATAACCTCCATGATGTCAGCCTTCATACAAGTGTTCGGGATTTGTGCAGGTTTGCTCGACCAAGAGTGAGCTTCTAGCCAATGAAACCTCATGATAACCTCATTCCACCAACCGTCGGGAAAGGACTCAGTAGGCATTTTCTGCAAAACATAGAGTAATCACATTAAAAAAAAGGGGAGGGTAGCAGGAGAAGGAGGAGGAGGGGAAAAAAGGGGGATGAGGAGTTTCAGCCTTGTTATATTGCTCATCTTTGGTTATACCTCTGAAGCATCCCGTCATATCCATGTCTATCGTTTCGATGCTTCCATTTCCATAAAATCACACCACTTCCTACTCTTGTACTCAACCGAACCGCCGACATGGGCATTCCAAGGTACGGTTGTCGGGGCCACCCGAAAGCAGCGGTGCGGGGAAAAATTCTCACTTGTGTGTGTTTAAACTTTAAACTTACATATGGCATGTTAAGATACGATTTACCATATCAAGCTTTTCTCCAATAGCAGAGCGTCGACGTACCTTATACCCGAAGTTTGCGCAAGTATGGCATGACTCAGCATGCGGTCGAAAGGGCATCTACAAAAGCGTGGATATTGTCACATTCTTCCTAAAGTAACCAACATTGACGCGGAGAAACCTTTCGATCTGATCCCCGAAGAGAATAACAATAAAAAAAAGAAAGAAGAACAACGGAAAAACAGGAACGACGGAAAAAAAGGGGAAGAGCAACAAAAAAAAATGGCTTACGAGCATCGATTAGCAACGCTTTTTCCCCCCCAAAAAAAATCATAAACAAATAGGAAAATAAGGGAAACCGTTGAACTGGGCTCCCGCCCCCACGGCTCGTAGATGTATGTACAAGTCGAGGGAGGTTAGGAGTCCATGCGGTTGTGTAAGATACTATGATTCCTCATGTTAAATTCCTCAAAGAGGCACCTGGGTCTGATCAGAACGCTCAGAGTGGCTCGAAGATCTGATCGGTAGGAAAATCTGCCAACGTCCCAAGAGGAAAAATAAGGGAAAAAATCAATAACCGCTCCACATTCTCATGACTATATGAGAAGTGGGCTAAATAAGCTTCACATACATAAGCATTCGCAAGGCAGGCAAGGTGGACTGATGCATTCAGTGCTCAGGAGGGATGGTGTTTTCTAAAAGAGAATAGGTGATCGCAACACTCCTTGCCAAAGGAAGTCCTTACTTCATCAGACCCTGGTCAGACAAAAGCAACGCATCAAGGTAACAAAAGAAAGAAAAAACAAAAGAAGGCCTTCGACTACTCTTCTAGTTGATAGTTGATCGAAATTACCCAGACAATCAAAGCTCTTACAACTGGAAGGGTGATCACAGGCTCCGCAACTCCAAGAATCGAAGCAAGTTTTCGGAGCCGACAATAAGCAAGGACGGGGGGTTGCTACAAGCATCATGCATCTACTTTATATTTGTCAAGTCGGATAATTGACCAGTAAGTCGAAAAAAAAAAAAAAAAGTTAATCCTCATATCCAATTACTCAGCACATAAAACAAAGATTCAAAAAGTCACATTTTTTCAAGAAAATGAAACAAAATTGACTGGTTTCTCAAATGTTCATTCCATATCTCAAAACTATAGTACAAAGCTTTGTGTACACATAGTTTCACGCACACAGATACACACACACACACATACACACACACACACAC
>BFEA01000210.1:1800565-1822387 GCA_003427395.1 Chara braunii | reverse complement strand
ATATTGCGCATGCAAAATACAATAGAACTACATTCCTATTTCATAAAAAACTTGATAGGGCATTGAAGGGTTCAAAGGGGGTAAGATAGGGAATAAAGGTGTTTAGAGGGGGGATGCTTAATTCATTCTATAATTTTTTATCTAAATATTATTTTCTTTTTCTGTTTTATTTTTCATCTTTATATCTGTTGAGATATCAAAGATGACCTCAAGCCAAATATTGTTCGTATCATTCATATGAACAACATACTTTTTTTCCATATTTTTTTAAATTATTTATTTTTTTGGCAAAAAAACAAAATTTGCGCAAGGCCGGATTTTCCATATCCGGAATTAATCCGGAAAATTCATCCGGATTGAAAATTCCGGGTAAAATTGGTCTGCCGGATATCCGGATTTGCTACCTTGTCTATCTCTTATGAAATCTATAAACCAATCAATCAATCAATTAACCAATCAATCAGTCAATTCATCAATCAATCTTAGTTTTTTKWATTKWACSRMAAAAWCATKTAYTTTTTTTAMMATATAASSGGGGTCCCTGCCACCCCCMCYMCCCCCCMMGACGGCAAACCCCSCCCCMCMCCCCCCCCCCCCCCCCCCCCCSSSCCCTGGCCGGTTCAGACGAGAACCAGCCGTACATCCATAGGGGCGTCCGTCTGTCCGTTCAGACGGGCCGTGCGACGTACGGGGAACTACACCAATAAGCTCCATTACCATTATAGAGAGGTATGAGGCTAAAAATTTTCCTTGACTTATAAACCTGTGCAAAGGGATATCTGACATCAGGGCCCTATTTCGTTGCAACTTGCTTGATGCATTAGAATATAGAATTATGACCCACTTCCTAAAGTTAGTTTTATCTTTAGCTTCTCTACACAATATTCCAATAATTTTCAATCAAAATTACCATAGTTTTTTTTTTAATCAATAAATATTGAGGTATGTGTATCACACCGAATGCGTTCGAGGATTTCACGAACGCCCCAATACGAACATGTTCAGATGTTCGGTCGAACGCCTTCCGAACGTGCTCGGTCGAACATTTTTTTTTAATGATTAAAAAAAAACTACTTTTCGGTTTTTTATTTTAAAATCGAGTTTGGCTTAGAATTTTCACATTCCTCCTAGAAAAACGTTATTTGTATTATTATTTTACATGACATATATTGTTTTAGATTTTTCGAATAAACTTCTTTTTTCTTTTTATGTTCGCATTAGGAGGGTTTTAGCGTTCATTCGCATTCGGTCACGAACGTCGGGTTTTGTCACCGAACACGAACATGATTCTACAGACCGATGATACGTTGGCTTTACCTAGTCTAACAATTTTGATACCTTATTCGTCAGTAAGATGTTATCTATAATGTTTTTTTTTTTTTCCTTCTAGAAAGTCAATCTAGACTGTGTAACAGTGTGTATATTACCAATTCAATTACCATCTTCACCCAATTGCAATGCTCGGTGATTATTGTTACATCTGGCTGAAAGTTGCTTCAAAGTCAACTGTAATGATCGGGCTAACTGTTCAGGTGAGAATGATAGTCCTTTTAGTTTGTCGGTAGCAAACGCATTGGATAACATTTTATAAACAATTGTATGCATAGTAACCCTCTTATAATCTCTTATGTTTATCTTATATCTTTTCTTATATTGTAGACTCTTTAAAGCAACTACCTCCTACCCCACCAATCCCATCATCTGGTCTTTCCTGATAACGTTAACGAGGTAATAATTTAAATACCTTAAAATGACTCCCAAATCTTTTTAGGAATGCATTTATTCCCTGAATTTCACTTTTATCATAAAACCAGATTCCAGTTTTAAACAGTGGTTGGTCGAGTGATACTCTTTGTTGGTCTGATTCTCCGTAGGGATAAGGAAGTCTTTTATGTATTTGCTCCTTTACTTTGGGCTCGAGCGGTTTACCTCGTAGGTGAAAAACTCTTTGTAGAAGGATCTTTTTGTATTCATGCATTGGGAAGCTTTGAAGGTTGGTAGGTCTGATAGGTTATATGAGTCTTATAAAGCTTGACTAACCATTCTTCGAGCAGGTATTCTTTTTATTTTAAAGATTGGGGAGGACAATGTGCTCTCTTGTTTATGCTTTTTTGTTTTGCGTCTGCCTCTCGTGCCTTGCAATTTTATATCAAAAAATAATTGTTATGGTTTTTCTTTTTATTTTGCGCCTCGCTTTGTTGCCTTGTAATTTTTTGATGTTAAAGTTTGGTTGTCATCAAGTCATTGTAAGTTGGTAACCCTCAAGAATCAATACAAGAAATTACTCATAATAATATAAAGAACCTATGGATATTTGACTGTTTATTTCGGTTTAACAAACTTCATTTCAATCATTAAAATATTTATGAATCAACTATTCAAAGAATGGGTAAACCAATTTATAGTTGTCTATTTCAAAACAATCATAGTTAGCAAAATGTTAGAAGAACATAACACATACCTCCTAATCGTCCTTGAACGATTAAAAAATCAAAAATTCATGAAAAATAATACGAAATCCTAAGTTATTATTGTGACACATGACCAATCGTCCGGCTGGGCAAAAAAAAATAAAAAAATAAAAATAATAATTATAAATATATTATATATATATACAGGGTAACCGGCATTCGGGAGGGGCCGAATGGCCAAACCCGAACGCCCGAATGTACAGGACCCCTTGGGAATGCGTTCAGTCGTTCGGGTCAAACACGGACAAAAAAAAAACAAAAAAAAAACAAAAACATCTGAAAAAAATGATATATGTTATGAAGAACAATCAAAAAAATAACATTTGCCTGAGCATTACACCCAAAATCCTTACCAAATTTGAATACAAATAAAATAAATAAAGATAAAACGTTTTAAAAAATGTGAATTAAAATTAATGAGTGAGGGAGCACGTTTTCGACATCGTCATCTTTGGTGATTTTTCTTTTTCTTAAGCACAGTCAAATGCCCTTAAAATTTACTGATGTGTACTTTACATAATACAAAACTCATTAAAAAAAAACTTTCAAAAAGTAATAAAATTGCTTAGGCCCCACACTAAAGTGAAAAAAAAAAGGTAAAAAGTGGAAAAAAAAACAAAATAATAAATGGACAAGCACGTTTTGACACCACAATCTTTGGCGATTTTTTATTTTTCTTTGGCTTAGAAAAATGACTTCAACATTTATAGGCATGTACCTCACATCATAGAGAACTCACAAAAAAAACTTCAAAAAATATATATATATATTTTTAAGCCCTGAATGTTTTTTGGGCGGGGGCAAAACACCGTCAGGTTCGGAACCCGAACGGGACCCTGAATGCCCATACGTAGGGAGGACGGCCCAGGGACCTCCGTACGTACGAGCTGGTGACCCTATATATATATATATAACATAAAGATTTTTTCAGTTTATTTTTCTGCATAACATAGTTTTTTTTTTTTAACCTTTTCTGCCTCTTGCATGGTCCGGTCGTCTGAGAAAACAAAGTGGCCAGGGCGGCCCCGCTGGTAGCCTAGATAAAATATGAATTTGCAAAATTTGAAGCTTTATATCTTTGATATATGCTTAATTCAGATATGACCACGGTAAAAGATCATTATCACCGGAGACTGGTCATGGCGAAAGATCCTTACACAACTTAGGTTTTCTTAGATCTAACGAATCGTTGCACCAAAATAGTCAGAAATTTCTTTAAGACATTTTCCATATTGAAAAATGAACACATTCTTGTAAAGAGACGCATGCATAATATTAGATAATGCTCTTACATCTCTTACCAACACATTATCTACAGAACAAAAGAAAAAGTTTGAAATATCACTCACTAAGGATGAAATTTTGACTACCTTGATGTTTATCGATGAGGATACGACACTAGGAATAGATTGACTACCCAATCAATTTTAGGATACTTTTTGTGGCTTCATGTCGCAGGATCGAATAGATTTCTATCATGTAGTCTGGGTTTTATGACAAATAAGCGACTTTGTGGGTCAAGGGGTATTACCCTTGCTTTATAAGAAAGGAGATAAGTCTAATATTTATAACTATCATCTTATTACCCTTCTCGTTGTTGTCTACAAACTGGTCGTAAAGGCTTTGACCGATATGTTAACTCTTAGAATTTGAGATATTATTTACCTGGATCAGAGTTGCCAGGGCAAATGTACGGAGGCCACTAAGCTGACCCCCGAACGTTCGGGCGTTCGGGTCCCCGTACGGGGCCCGAACTCAAAGGGGTTTGGACCCCGCAAAAAAATATTTTGGTACCTAAACATTTTTTTTTTTTCCTCATGTTTTTTTTTTTGAGGTCTATGTTATGTAAGTTACCTGTCTCTCAAGTTAGAAGTCATTCTGTGGACCCAAAAAATAATGAAAAATCTGCAAAGATGGTGGCGTCAAAACTTGCTTTCCCAATTACTAATTTGTTTTTTTTCTTTTTTCACTCTTTGTTTTCCCTTTATTTCGGGGCCTGAAAAAAAATATTATTTTTTCAAATTTTATTTGTAGGTTCTCTATAATGTAAGATATAGATACATAAAATTTTATGGTATTTGACAAATCCAAAAAAAAATGAAAAATCGCCAAAGATGCCGGTGTCGAAAACTTGCTCGCCCACGCAATAATTTCATTCTCGTTTTATTTTTTCTTATTTTCATTAATATTATTTATTTTTCGTATTTGATGTTTATTTCAAATTTGGTAAGAAATTTGGATGTTCTGTTGAGGCAAATATTGTTTATTTTATTCTTCTGCATGACATAGTTTAGTTTTCAGAATTTTTGGAAAATATTTTTGTTTTTTTTTTTTTGTTTTTTTTTTTTTTCGTGTTTGGGCGAACGTCCGAACGCATCGAGAGGGGTTCCCAAACGTTCGGGCGTTCGGGTTCGGGTGTTCGGCCCGTCCGGAACGCTGGCAACCCTGACCTGGATCATATTGGTTTCATTATATGGAGGAATATACAAGATAATGTCATTCTCATAAATAAACTCATTAAACTATCACATAAATTCAAACTATATGTTGTTTTTCACTCTTTATATTTATTGACTTTGAGAAGGCATATAATTGTATGGATTGTTTTTTTCTACACAAGCGTCTCAAGAAATTTAGTTTTTGTCCATATTTTAGGACATGGGATTAAATTTTGCATAAGAGCGCGATTACCAGGGTGACAGTAAATGGCAATGTGGGCCCCCTGACCTTCGTGCACCGTTTAGTGAGACAAGAAGATTTCATTGCCCTCTACCTTTTTTGTTATAGTTATGGAGGCTTTAGCAGTCAGCTTGCGACAACATAAGGACATCAAACGATTAAACTTTCTTTCATTCGGTTTTGTTCTCTCTTCGTAAATTACCCCTCCAGTATGGCAGATGCTTCAAAGGAAAATTTAGAGGCACTCCAAAGAATGATGGATAGATTTTGGGTAAACTAGGGTAACAAAACTTTGCGCTCGTGGATTTATCATCAAGGTGTCAGACCTCCAAAATGTCCTCAAGTTAAATCGCTCCCTTTAAAACCTTTCATCCCAGTACTTATTTCACTGTCAACAGTAGGCAAACCCATTTCTAATAATGAATAGATAAGTCAACCTGCTCAGGCCAAACAGGAGACATGGAAAGACAAACATTCTTTAAATTTGCGACGTACAGTGACAATCAATTATTAGTGTTCACCGCCATCTGGTATAAATTTATTATTGAGGTTTTTGAAAAGACGGCTCTGAAAATCTATCAATGCCAGTTAACAATCTTTCTATGAAGGAGAAATCATGAATGTCCTAAAATCATTCGTAGAGTGGCAAAGCAGTCTGTGATACATCAAAGACCGTGACTGGAGGTGGGCTTGGTATTATCAACCCTGCTTGTTAGGCTATGACCTTGTCGTTACAATGGGTTAAACACTTGCTCTTCCATCCACTGACTCTCTTGAATGCATTGGCTTAAAAGCAAATTAAAAGGTTGGTTGCGGAGACCTCACCAAATATTGATCCCCTAATGTGGATAAAACTCAGATTGTGGTGCTTTCCTAGAGGGTCGTCTTAGGAAGGAGCGGATCAACCGGTCTTAGATCGACGGACTGCGAGGGTTGATCTCTGGAATGAACCATTTTTTGTCGAGGCTTATGAAAACATAGCATAGATTGTCTTATTTCATAAAGATGGTGGAGGTGTATCATCAACTCTTCTTTGATAATTTGTTAGTAAATTGTCACTTAGAAATTCGCAAGGATGTGTCCTCAACCTTTTTTTTTTTTTTTTTTTTTTTTGAAAAGTCGCCCCCACCAGAGTTAGTGGTGCTGATAAGAGCAGACAACACTAAACTGCCATTTCGTCAAAATGGACATCTTTTATTTTTTGAACGAAATTGAAACCGAGTTTTTTAGTCGAAAACTCGTCAAAATTTGTTGTTCTTGATGGTCCGGCGTTTGTAAAATGCTGGACCCCCTGGCTGTACATGGACCTAGCTTGAAACCAGGTACCTCCAGGCAGGACGGCTGGTCTCAAGCTAGGTCCATGTATAGCCAGGGGTCCAGCGGACCCTCAGGAACATCAAATTTTGACGAGTTTTCGTTCAAAAAACTCGGTTTCAATTTCGTTCAAAGAAAAAAAAATGTCAATTTTGACGAAATGGTCGTTACTAACACCTAGGGGGAGGCTCCATCTATTGGTGGGGAGCATCACCTACTGGAAAGCAGGTTCAGCGTCCCTTATACAAACTGAAATTGAAGTATAGGAGAAAAGCAATTGTGGGGTGTTCCTGCCAACATTGATTGCCCTGGGGTCCAGGGGATTGATTGGGCAAGATATTAGGAGGAAGGGGGAACCTCTTTACCTTCAACCCGGCGCCAGATACACTGCTACACCCAAGTTCCTCCCTTCCTTATTCCCACAGTAAGACGATATGTTATCTCTTACGAGGGTGTACTAAGAAAACACCTGCCATCATTGATTGCTCTGTTGTTCAGAGGATTAACTGTGCATGTTTTGTTGCTAGGATCTAATTTCTTTTTCCCTCCACTGCTTCCACTCACCCTGTCTCAATTCCACTTTCTGGGCTTGCTGCTGCTTGAAGGCTTTTTTTGAGAAAAGGCCTGCTAGCATTGGTTGCTCTAGTGTCCAGAGGGTTAACTGTGCAGGATGTTGAGCAATATCCACTTATGTTAAGAACTAATTCCTCCTTCCCTCTTTTGACCCCACACACCCCATCCCTTTCCTCCCTCTCTCCTCTACCCCCACACACCTTAATTGTGTCGGATATTGAGCACTAGGGGAAACAAATATTTCTCCCTCCCTCCTCTGCCCACACACATCCCATCCCTTTCCTCCCTCTCTCCTCTACCTCCTCCCATTTGTTGCTGCTTGAGTGTACCTCCGATGCCTGCCAGCCTTAGTTGCCCTGTTATTGGGGGATTAACTGAACAAGGTTATTGATATGAATACTGCAATGTATGCTAGATAGCAGAGCCGCTTCTTCAGTCTGCCTTTGACCGCCAGATCACACATATTCCCCTAGCGGCTGGCTCCTACCACTTTTGGATGCCTGCCGATGCCCCTCAACCTGTGGTCCTGCCCGTAGGCTTGCTCGCTCCGCTCACTCTGCTCCATACCATTGCATATCCACCATTGTCCGTCGGTGGGGCGGGAATGGGTATGGAAATTCTATGTGTGGTCGCAATGAGACATCCTGGCCCACCTTAGTCCAATCTTTGAAACAAATATAATAGTCTCTTTTGAATTCCACCTGATTGTCCTTCTAGGCGAACCTGCCCTCCCATCGGGCGGATCCAATCCAGCCCCCGTTCACACTGCCCAACCATTCCCCCGAGAATTGATGGATTACTTGTGTTATGTCTTTTACTGAATGGAACAACTCAAGTTGGTTTTTAACTTTATACCATTTTACCATGAGTTCTTGTTGAATGTATTGTTTTATCATATCTATTGCCTCTTCCCCTACTATGCGGACCCCCTCGATGTCGTGGATACAGCGCTTTCTCCAGAGGGTCCATATGACCGCTCTCCTCCCTAACTTGAACATGTTGTTTTCGAAAGTATTGCCAGTGGGATAGGTCCATGCCTCGCATAGTATGGCCCCTCCAATCCGAAGGCCAGTCGGACTCTGTGCCCAACAGTGTCCAGATCTTATCCCACCATCGCCATGTGAGAACAACCCCCAGACACTGCATGAATATATGCTCTATGGTTTCCGGGATTCTGCGGGAGGCGAACGCTGAGTGACATGAGTTACACCATGGTGGCGCCCTCCCTTTCTGCTCAAGGTATGTACGATCTATCAGTCGGTCGTTAATGAGGAGGCAACGATGTTCTACCTGCCACTGTAGCGAGGTCATCCTCGCTGGTCTAGACCTTGTGGCGTCGAACTATCGGATGGGACGTATCCCCTCGGTTCCCACATTCAAATGGGATCTTCTTCGAGATTTCACCATTTCTTTTATGTTCACCTTTGGTCGCAGCAGACGATACGCGGCCTTCACTGTTAAGGAATATAACTCTTTACTCTCCCCCGACCTTTATTTTCGTGTAGAGGCTCACTGTCATTCCTCGGGGTCCAACGGGAGCTCTGCCACGGGGGTGTCTGGTTGGTATGCGATCCACACATCCTTGTCCCGCAGCACACGGATCCTGTGCAGGTCGGTGTTTCTCCACCATCTCTTCACATCTGGAGCGTACCGGGTGAGTACATTGTCCTTCTCAATGTGGAAGAGATTAACCAGGGATTCATCCCGCCGTACCTCCACCACATTGTCTATGCTTTCCGGATCACCCAGGGCTGCTACCCAGTTTTTGTCCCTTTGCGCAAAATGCGCACCCAGTCTAGAGGGATCGTAAAGATCAACAATTCGATATGCTCCACTACATTGTGATAATACTTTAGTGTAGTCCTTAATTGTTGTGCAAATTTCCAATCTCCTTTCTTTGTATCCCATATGTCTTTTATTTTGATTATACCTTTTTTTACCTAGCTGCTCCACGGAGTACTCGAACTACGATACACCCTACTGTACCAGTTTGTTATCCTCCTGTTTGCAAAAAGAGGTTGTCGTGCCACCTCTTCCCACCTGGATGGTGGGGGTTTGTCAGGCAGTGGGAGTCTGCGTCAGACTTTCAACACGCAGGCCCAGAAGTCGTCCCGGACCAAATCCAAGCGGGTTGTGTCACGGCGCCCAGCTTGACCACTTCAAGGGGACCATGGCACCGTCCAGAAAAGGTCTTCATCCACTCCCTATGGAGTCTGTGGGGCAACTCTAGCTATTTGTTCCAGCGCAAGGGTCTACCACGAGAGATGCAGAGTGAAGAGTAGTCTCCTAACCCATTGACTTGTTAATGATGTGACCTGGGTATCCAGGTTCAGGATCCCCAAGCCCCCTTTATCTTTGGGTTGGATCACCGATGACCAGGCCACCCTGCTAATTACATTCGAGACCTCCCCATTGCCCCTCCATAGCAGGGCCGATAGTTGACGTTTTAGCAACTTGACGGCCTCCTTGCTGAGGGCCCACATTGCAATACCCTGCCAATGAGGGAAGTGTGTTGGTCTTTCCAGTGGGCCAGCTTCTCTAAAGAAGGTTTCAGAATCCATTCATCATTTGATGCAAACCCAAAGACGTTAACATAATTCCCAGCACCCTAACTGGGGCCGTTTCTGGGAGCCATTTAACCCGTGGCAGCTCAAGGGGGCGTACCCCTTGGTGGTGAATCCACCACCCCAGGGTTTTGTTTCTCCAATTCACGGTCATGTCTGAAACCGCTGTGAACTGGTCAACTAATCGTCTGATCTCTTCCATGTTTGCTGTGGTTGCATCAACTATAAGTGTGAGGTCATCAGCAAACATCGAACAGATAAGGATCGCTTCTTCTGGGATGGCGGAGACCTGCAATTTCCTCAGGGTTTTGTTGGCTCGGAGGTTCGCCGTCAGTGCCTCCCTCACAATAATAAACGAGAAGGGCGCCAAAGGGTCTCCTTGGCGGACATGTGTCCTCAACTGTACAAACTCTCTTTGGAGAGGGTGGGTTAAGTAGGAAGTAGTAAAGATTAATGATATTTGGAATCCAATCGATAAAGATTGGCTTTCTCCTTGGGATCTGTAGGCTTGCCTTCATACGTGTCGACGGTTGTGTTAAGCGTTGGCTGTGTCGCAGACGTGGGGAAGAGAGATGGCAGTTGCTCGATCATGTGCATCATTTCCCGTTGGGTGTAGCGCTTGTAGCGGTGCTGGTTCACGCCTGACCATCTGCTATCGCTTTGCCTTGTGACAATAGGCACTGGTTTTTCAGAGGAACACAGTATCCAAGACAGTCTTGCTTCGACTCTATGGCATCGCCTGTCGGCCTGACGCATTCGGTTTGCATGGCTCCTAAGAGTACCCGGTATCGCCCAGGGAGTGCTAAGGGTGTAAAACGACCTAAGGGACAGCGAACGACTGTGGGTTCAGTGGCAAGTGTCTGGTTTCGTGGTCCACGAGTAGGTGTAGGATGACTATAAAGGAGGCAAGGGAACAGTGGATGTGAATCATTTGTGCAGTGGGTGTTATTCCCCCTGAAGAGTCCATGTGCATGGATGAAGCCCGTCGGGGTTTCGGCCACGAGGTCATAATGGGAGCTTGGTTTTCACAATCAATCTCTTTTTTTTTCACATTGTCGCATGTGTGATGGAGTGTTGTATGCATTGGTGCATCTTCCTTCTCTCCGTTCTCATGCTCTCGCGATCTAGCTGGGCTGTTCTTCTTCTCCTTCTCCTACTGCTTGTCTGCCTATATTACATAACATTTATTTTCAGATGTTTTTTTTTCCCCCGTACATTTTACGTACAGAACGCATTTGGCCAAGTACAGGGTAATGTACGTAAAATATGCATACATTATGTACAAAAAGGCCCCGCGCGACAACATTGTCCTGCACCACAATGCCACCACCAGGGTCCAAATGAATGGGTCTCTGCCCCCCCGGATTGGCCTGAAGAGATCGGTGCGCCAGTGGACCCCATAGCACCATTTCTTTTTCTGATAATCACGGAGGCCTTGTTAGCGAACATTAGGAAAAACAAAGATATTGCCAGAATCATCCTAGAAGCGGCAACCCCAGTGTGGCTGGTGGATGACACCCGAAGGAACATGTAGGAAATTCAGAACTAATGGACAGATTTTCATTTGTTTCCCCCCTGAGGGTCAATTGGGGCAATTCCAAGTTTAATGGATGTCCCGAAGTACTATGGCGGGGTATTCTGTCTCAGGGAATAATTAAATTGGACTGGCCCAGACAGCTTGCATCCGTCCATGATGATGGAGTACTGTTTTAGGAAATGATAAAAGAATAGATTTAAAAAATGTTTGTCAAAATCCTCTGGGTAAAATTGAATCCCTGTAACAACAGGGAAAAAATTGCAACCTCTCAAGGGTACTGGTACTTTACTGTGCCCACGATCTCACCTCATGTCACACAGTCGACATCATAATCCGACCATCAACCTACAGATATATGATATATCATATCTATCAGTAAGATCACTCCTAATGAACCACGTTCCCCTAATCCCAGAATAGTCGATTACTGATCCGTGTTTTAGGGCTTCAGGCCCCTCTGCGCGCGCGCGCAAAAAAAAAAAAAAAAAAAGGCCCCGCTGAGCGCATGCACAGCCTCGAACCGACACCCTCAGCCCCAGGAACCAGCTATCCCAGAACCGACCACGCCGCTAACAGTCATTGCCTGCA
This sequence comes from Chara braunii, assembly GCA_003427395.1. Taxonomy (NCBI): domain Eukaryota; kingdom Viridiplantae; phylum Streptophyta; class Charophyceae; order Charales; family Characeae; genus Chara; species Chara braunii. The sequence goes on along the minus strand of BFEA01000210.1, from coordinate 1,810,661 downwards.
GTTTGACGCAATTACGATGTGGTCTCAGCATCAGACAGCAACTGCCAGCATTGACATGCATGATATTGCATATTACGCAGCAGCGAGAAGAATTGCCGACAAGCAGTAACCACTGTTAATTTGTTAAAGTTAAAGTTGAAGTTAAAGCTAGTACAGCAAAACCAAGTCCGTCTACAAAAATTCGATTATATCTCACATTTTCTTTTTTAATTGATGGTTGACTTGCAATTTTGTTGAATAGGCTTTGCATTAAAGGCAACCGACCGTCAGGCGGACAGTAAGACACTAACCCCACCCCTGCGTCCCAGGCAGCGCGTGCACGAGCATTTACAAGGGGAGTCTGGAGTAACCTGCTGTGCATTTACGAATCTAACCAAGACCCTGCTGTGCATTTACGCATATAACCAAGACCCCGAGTCACTGACGATACAATACTAACATTGCGAAGCCAATTAGCCTTTGCGGTAGCCCTGCCAATGACTGTGTGGCTCAAGCGGTTGCGTGCTTTACACGCACCAGGTTTGAGACTCCGTATCCGCTCAAAGTGGGACATAGCAACCACACCAAATTTAACCCACCCGATGGAACTGCAATCAGACTTGTCTTCAACTTGACTTTCAACACAGAGATATGGCCTTCGGCCAGGAACCCAGCTTAAGTCAACTTGTCACATCTCGCGGCTATGGCCGTTGAGCGCTAGTCTGAATTCCCACCCGAACACTGTATCCACCATCAGACACACTCTCGCTCACGGACGGACGTAGTAGGGTCAACCCTGAATGTCCACGCTCATACACACACACACACTCTGCACTCTATCTGTTGACGTCAGCAACCTGGCGGCTATGGCCGTCGCCGTCTTCATCCTCCTCTAGTGCCTATGGCCGCTGCCTTCCTCTCTAGCCCTCTTCATCGCCGGGCTCCTGCAGACCTCCGATGCACAAGTCGCACAAGCTGCGCTTCCGCATGGCTCACAGGCAAATGAATCAATGGCTTTGCGTTGGCTCTTTATTTATACTGTTTCGTCGGTGGCCTGGCCTGCCTCCGGTCCCAGACCCAAGGAGTGTACAGCCCCACCTGGTACTTGCTGACTGGACAAGGAGGACTGGGACTTAGACTGGGACTGCTGACTAGACTAGGACTAGACTCTACCTTGCTGACTCAGCTACGGACGACTGACCCCTACAGCTCCGAAGAGCCAAGTAGCAACTTCTAGAAAGTCCTAGGCTACGTTGACCAACCCTTTGCTACACTTAACGCTCACCTATAGGACTGACCCTAGGTCCATTAAAACTAAGACCTACGGTTCAAGTCCATGCACCCCAACCAAGCACACAACTCACAGACGTACGATTTTTGGGGACAGGTCGTGGGGGCGTCGGGCAACTGTACAAGGGTATGGGATAGGTCTAGGGATCGAGCCCGGAATCTTCGATTGTCACGCGAACTGGGTGAAACCCTTTCAGAACGGTACTAGTGGACAGAAAACACAACGGTACCAGCCAAAGACCACAATGGGACCAGTCGGTGGGTAGTGCCCTCAGAAAGTGTTACATGCCCAATTCGGCGATGTACATACATAACCGAGGATCCACAATGTGATGAAAAGGACTGCATGGACAATACAGTGCTAGTGGAATCTCAACAAGCAGTGTACATCCTGATACATACAAAAATGGTGCTTTGTAGCGCAGCGGAATACTTGGATATAAGTCCTGACCTGACCGGGACTGCCCTCTACCACGTAGTGCAAGACAGTGCAGCACAATGCTAGAATACCAATGACTAGCCTAATCAATGTCGCAACGCAGACCAAACGTACACCATCCTCATCACACGGTGTGAAGGGGCCTGGCGCTACACACAGAAAGAATGCGCCAGGTCCAGATCATGCACAGACGAAGAGGAGGGAATCAGACAAAGAAGAGGGGGGGAGATGGGAATGTCGTCAACACCGAGTCTTCGTTACCAGTCCCAAATAATCCCTCGTCAAAATGTCTGAAGCCCAATTGTCGAGCCCTGATCCACATGTCACCAATCCCGCTCTCTTGTAGTCTGCTGATGCAGTGAAGTCAGGTAGAGAGGGTGAGAGGGAGATGGTGGACTGAGAAGAGGAAGACGAAGAACTCTCTCTCTCTCCCATGTGCCAGGTACTAACCTGTGAAGATGGTGCTGTGTTGCAGGTACCTCGAAGACGAAGCTGGAGCTATGGCGCTGCAGGTAAGTCTCCCTGGCCTCCGCCCANNNNCTCTCTCTCTCTCTCTCTCTCTCTCTCTCTCTCTCTCTCTCTCTCTCTCTCTCTCTCTCTCTCTCTCCAGTACTACTCTAGCTCCTACTAGCACCGAGCGCTGAAGACTACTGCTAACGCTACTACTACAACTGCAGCGCTCCTCCAGAGTGCTGCTGCCGAATTCTGAAGACTACCTCCTGCCTCCTGAACTGCACGTGAAGTGCCTGGGAGGTCCCTATGAACTACCTGCAGCCTGCAGGGCGGGCCAGTCCTATATAGTCCTGGCCCGTCCAGGAGGCTGCTCTTGCCAATGCCAAAACGTGCCAGACCCTGGCGTCAAGGCTCAACCAAAGGTTGTCTTGAAAACAGGCCCAAAATGGCCCGTGCCAAAACCCTGGTCTGGTGCCCAAGTTTCAGGGCATGTCGATCTTATGAGGGCCTGAAAATGGCCCTCCGTTTCAGACTGAAAAGACTCGGGGCCTGGAGGGCCCTGTTTTAGGCTGAAACGACACAGGGCCTCTAGGCCCTTGTTTTCAGGCTTTCACGCTGAAAACGACACGGACCTGAAAATGGCCCGTGCAGCCTGTTGCAGGCGCAGCATGTAACAGACTCAGAAGGCTGAGAAGGTGCTCCTGAATGGTCTGCCAGAATGATCAAAAGATTCAAAACGAATATACTCTGAGCTACCGGTGCAAGCCAAGCCACATCGAAGGCAATATGGCAATATCTCATGACCACCAACCTTGAGGGAGGGGAACAGTTACCTTACGGGTAGTCACCATTTTGCCAAGAGTGCGAACAAGGGGCACTTCAATCTAACATGCATTTAGACACATGCTGATGTATGCTTGCCATCTTTCCTAAACTGGAAAAAACGTTATCTACAGGCCTCTGCTGCCCTTTTTTCCTATATGGGAGAACTCGCCCTACGATTTCCCTGAATTGACTTAATAAGAGTTGTATTTTCCATGCTCTACACGACAACTCTCTCTCTCTCTCTCTCTCTCTCTCTCTCTCTCTCTCTCTCTCTCTCTCTCTCTCTCTCTTTGTGTGTGTGTGTGTGTGTGTGTGTGTGTGTGTGTGTAATCATGTTCTGAAAAAGATTGGGCAGTGCCGTGCATTTGCTAACCTGGCGCCAAAGTGATTGCGGATACCCCTCTTCATTTTCTATGTATGAACTGCAACGATCATCGGCAGAATAAGAAAGACCAACTATAACTTGTAAAATAAGGAAAAGATTGGTATTCCTTGGACTGGGTGCCAACAAGAAGTATAACAGAACAAACAAGGCAAAGAAATGCCATGTGTATGACCACCGCTCTGTTTCACAGCAAGCAAAAAATGTTAGGAGTTATATAGTGTACGCTGAGTCGCTGACCACTGGTAGCAGTTGATCGAAGACAGGTACGTCTCGATAGCACGTGAACTGCAGCACCCTGCCAAATGCAGAAAAGAACAACTGAACATTGGAAGCACAAAAAAATTGAAACACACACACACACACACACACACACACATCGTGCATGCAGATCTGAGGAGATCAATGAGGTAAGGCTGCTTCAATTGCGGATCTGCTCATCTGGGTGGAAAAAGGGGTTATTCTGGTGACAGTTCAGTCACGCACACCCACCCACAGCCACACACACAACCACACACACACATTCGCATTGTTTGTTGGTCGGTGTGTTCTCTGTGTGTTTACCTCGTATTCTCTTGAGTGTCCGATTGCAGCACCTTTGAGGTGTGCCAAACAGTCAGTGTGTGTCTGGTAGAAGCGCCCGCAACATCATTAGGTCTCTAGTGTTCTCCGGTGGCTGTCTCTCTATTTCGTGGTCGCAACATATATTCGGTTTGTGGTTCCCTGGCCGTTGATGATGGCGTGAAAATTCACTCTGCAGGGTTTTCCATATGATATGTTTACTTCAGTCACCACTGCCTTCGAGCCTCTTTCTCCCAAGGTGAATTTCCCCTCTACTCTGGAAAAAAAAAAAAAAAAAAAAAAAAAAAAAAAAAAAAAAAAAAAAAAAAAAAAAAACCCTGCCACGGCCACATTTTTCTTTCCTTTTTGCCTGCTGCTCCCAGCCATTGTGGTCCGGTATGTGGTTGTGCAAATTTCTAGGACAAAATTTTGCCTGGGCAACGTAGCAGTGGTTTAACGGGGTCCTTGGGGTACAAACAGGGTTCGAAAGTGTTAAAAGGGGTTTAAACTTTAAAGGCGCCTGAAGGAGCTTGAAATGATTTCGTTTCCTGACCTTCTTCGGTATACTTATAGTTTAAACTTTAAACCACCTGTACTTGGCGCAGCTATAGGCTGCGGGAAAAAAAACTAGAGCAGAAATGTTTCTAGTCGGATGCATTTGGGCGCTCCTGCAGTGGCCCATACGTTTACTAAAATTGTGGCTTGTTAATGGGCACGGCTTTAGAGCAGAAACGTTTCTAGTCGGATGCATTTGGGCGCTCCTGCAGTGGCCCATACGTTTACTAAAAAATTGTGGCTTGTTAATGGGCACGGGTTTAGGAAGTACTGGTGGCTTAATATCTTTTTTTTTTTTTTTTTTTTTTTACCTTGAATCATATTCACAAAATCAAATCCGAGCTTGATATCTAATTTTGGGCAGAATGTCTGCCAGTAGTTGTCTGATTTCTCCCACTCCATTCCCATGAATTGTTGGTAAACAGACTTAAACCACCAGTACTTGGCCCAGCTGGTGGCCGCGGAAAAAAAAAGAAAAGAAAAAAAAGAGTAGAAACGTTTCCAGTCGGATGAATTTGGGCGCTCCTGTAGTGGCCCGTACGCTTCCTAAAATTGTAACGGGCACAACTTTACGGAGTACTGGTGGTTTACGTTCGAATCCTGACGGACCGGAGCGAGTTCAACTACAACTCTGAATTACCTGTGGCCATTTGGTTTAAGCGATAGTACGCCTACGCCAAGGCCGCAGCACTCTGAAAACACACAAGAAAATCAGATGACATTGTGTAATTCTTTCTTGTCTTGTTTTTAAAGAACCAGTACATGGGCACCTGGGCCGCATGTCTGACACCTCAAATTCTGGAGGTGCGAAACCAAAGCAGGGCCGCCGATCGAATTCATCAACGGCGGGTTTCAACATGTAATAATTGCACATCAGGAAGAGACGCACGAGAGGTGGGGGTATCGAGGTCAGGAATCTGGCCTTGTTCAGAGGTACAGAACCACCACCGCCAACACTCTTCCTAATTGTGGGGGTACATACTGTTCAGCTTAGGCTGCTATTTTCATGCAATGGCTGCAATTAACAAAAAACACAAAAATGGTGGCACTACCACGTTCACCCGAATGGAACACCCAGACATTGTAGCTGTGTAGTCAGTCCAGATACAGCCATAATGACCGGGCGCTCTATTCGGGTGCAGACAGTAGGGCTCCTACGAGGCCCTACTCATACTTGGAATTTCCTTGGTAATATATCATTGCCATTTCAGCTGGATTCCGTTGAAACAGTGCTGAAACAGTACTGATGTCCATCCGCCTTAAATCGTCGACAAGATTGTGCCTGTGCATCGGAGCAAAGTCGCTGCCAAGCAAAATCTCCACTCCTCCCCTCCCCTGCCCAGTGTCCACCATATCCCCTTGCCCTCTCCCGACTTCGATCGATGTGCAGGCAACAACCCACTTTACTTTTCTCTCTTAAGGGTATCGCTAACTCTGGCCAGTGTGCTGAGTCCGTATTCATCAGTCAAATGCATCCTGGACAGACTGTCTGTCCAGGTTCCACTTTTACAGAACCCACTTTATAAAGAGTCCAATGAAACACAAAACATCATTAGCGTTCTGCCATTCTGTCCGCCATCCTCCAGAGTCCTCAGAAAAACGTCGGAAAGTTCATAATCTAGGAGGGAACAAGAAACAGAAAAGTGAAATCCACAGAAAATTTCGCAAATCGAAAACGAGAACAGGTAATAATTGCACAAAAATTCCACATGACAGAAAAAAGCATTAGATTCGAAAACAAATGGAGAACAGAAAAATATTCAAAATTGAAAAATCAGCGCCCTCTGTCCTTAACTTAGAAACGGAAACGTCGTCATCATTTTCAGCCCTCCCGGAAAGCAAAGAGCCAATGTGCAATCAATGAACCATTAAGGAAAAATGGCAACAGCCTACCGGAACGAATGACATTCGAATCCCCCCAACACAACGCACCCTTTACAAAAGTATACAATGCAGCCGGGTCGTGAATGTACACAAGCTACGTTTCCAGCCCCATACGGTCGTAGCGAGGTATATACAACGCACCCGGGCCATGAACGTACATAAGCCACGTTTCGGATCCCATACGCTCATAGTGAGGGTGCATTGCGTCCCGGGGAAGACGAAGCATTCTTGTTAATTCATCTCATCAGAATCACGGCACATCCTCGATAAGTGGCCACAGTTATTTCCAGACTCTAGAGAATCGTAGAGATAGATCAAAAAAATCCCTGCCGTCTTCACCCGAATAGAATGCCCCGTCATTATCGCTGCATCTGGACTGAAAGTTGGGCCAAATGCAGCTATAATGACCAGGTGTTCTATTCGGGTGAAGACGCTAGTATGGTATACCCTGACACAAAACCAGAGCCAACTGATCCACTATATCCACCACCACTTTCTTGACCACTTCAGTCTCTGCCCAGACACAATACATACATCCTCAACGCGATTGTATTGGGGGCGGCCTTATAGCTTATTCAATATGGTTGCCAGGACGAAGTTCGTGCCCACACGGACTTTGAACCAGTGATCTCAGCCATAACAGCCACGGATGCCTTCACCACGGGAACCGTGACACGGTGTTCAAAACCAAAGCCGTACCGATGATCTTGGCATTCGGCCCACTGCAGCGCAGTTGCAGTGCAGTGGGACATATACTCAACGCTTGACACCCGTCTTCACAACCGAAACCGTCAGCAGGCACAGCCTTCACACTCTTTAGCGCATTAAGCTGTCCTACTCCTACGCTGACACCACATCCAGGTGATCCTCTCTTATATACATTCACAAATCACAACGACTTACGCTCTATCCCTGTGAACCGACTTGAAAGTGGCACGGTCATATAGGTTTCCTCAAAGATGTCAGCCAATAGCAAGCAAACAACATCAGATGGACCATCAAGGGGCAGTGGCAGGGAGAAGTCACAAATGCCCTGCCTCTCCACAAGCCATTACCAAATTTGAAACTAGCAATTAGACCAACCACCAGTACATCGCCCCAGGCAACTGAAGAACCTGCTTTGAGCCTCTCCTGAAATTTAGGAGGCCAAGCGCCGAAGATAAAACAAATCAACGCCAAGCGGCCTCCGAAAGGGGCCTGCAGCCAATAGCTGGCATGTACTGGTGCTTTAAACCACCAGTACGCACCCCAAAGCAAATCGAGCAGCTGTAAAAATAATAAATTAGTAATACAACCCGCATTTCTCCTATGAACAGTGGTACCAAACCGAAATGACTGGTATCGCCAGCTAAACAAAAAAACAAAAAACAAAAACACCCACACAGGTTTGTCTTTTTTTCGGCGCACAGCGCTGGGGAGGCTCGTGAATGTTTATACCACCGGTATCTCGCCCAACCATTTTTCCTTGTGCGACCATCGACGCGCCACAAGTTTTGCGGATCGGCAAACCGGGGCAAAATGGCTGGCTGCACCAGCCAAAAGGAAGCCCGCGCGGGTTTGCTTTTCTTTGGCGCGCAGGCCGTTTCCAGGCTCGTCAAGGGAAGCGTCAAGGGTACCGGTGCTTTGGGATGTCATGAAAGGATCTACCACCAACTGCCATTGCTTTCTCTCTCAGGTTAATCATCATCTCTCTCCTTCCACAGCCTCTCCTCAGCAATCTCAAAACGTTTATTCCCCTGTCTTCTTCGTCTTCTTTAGCATCCCTCCTTGCCCACAAGTGAGAACCCCACATGCCTGACATCCAGACACCTCAGCATTACTCTCTATCAAGAATGAATGTTCCTTTTTGCCATTCATGTTCCCATTCTTCTACCGCCATGAGCACAAACAAGCAGGGACAGGACTGGTATTGTCAGGCAAACATCGTCACCACTATCGTCATCGTCGTCATCGTCACTATCACCATCATCATCATCATTATCATCACCATCATCATCGTCACTGTCATCATCATCGTCACCACCGCTCATCCCGTCACCAAACACTACTCTTGTTCGCTACTCCATCCACATCCTCTCCCCTTCCCTGCTCCTCTTCCTCCCACAATGTGACACCCACTCATCCACTGAGACCCCACCCAGGCCTGTTCGGCCTTGGCAGACCCCTTGCATTTTCCAAAGCCCCCGGGCCCTTCATCTGTACACCAGCACTCCTCTCCAATGCCACCGTTCCAAGCATGGTAAGCAGGCATGGTTGTCTCAATGAACAGCAGATACGCAAGAGATTGAGATCCGATGGCCCTGCTCACTCCACAAAAAAACAAAAAAAGGCAGACCTTTCATTCCGCCTCCTCTTGTCCATTTCCTGTTTGTATGCAAGTTCTCCTTTCAAATCCGTCTTTCAATCCACAGTGCACATTTCTTCCTGGAGAAGATCGTATTCCTTTTTAATTAGGTGGCAGAACTGGCAGCTATAAATTTATTAAATAATAAATTCTGCTTTTCCAGCTCAACAAAGACTTACATCTTCTCCTCCCAAACATCCGTTACGATTGGAACGATACAAAGAAGACCGGCATGGCCCCCGCACGAGCATGACACGCATAAATCAAGAAATGGTCGCTGACAAATGAAACAGCTCGGCAGTCGCTGGCTAGGGCGATATCCCTTGAGCATATCACACATACCCTCGTCAAATTCCCACACCTCTTCACTCTGCGCCGCGCCATAACATTAAACACACAAACACACACATACAAAAAGAAAAAGAATCCCAACTTCTCCGCAGTATTCTCTGGCACCACTGACATTTTCCTTTCTCATGTGTGTTTGCATTGTTATTACATCCCCGTATCACCAAGACAAAGAAATGAGCATGGACAGAGAAGAAAAAAAGAAAAAAGAAAAGCGAATAGGAAGTGAAATTAGCAAATCTTCCCCCTCGAAAAGAAACTTCACACACACAAAGGACAGTGTCATTACAGCCTGCCTCAACCTTTCAGTTCAATATCCCTGACTGTTCATCGACTCGTTCCGAGTCCGGTTTGATCTTCCCCGGTGTTTTTTTTTTTTTTTTTTTAAGGGGGCGGAGGGGGCAGGCAAGGGTGCGAGGGGTGAGGCCGGTTTGATCCAAAAGGCTATGCCTTTTGAAAACAGGGGCCCTCCATAGCGTCTGGTAACCAAGTACGGAGTCCTATTTGCGCGGATTTTCCTACAGCTCCAATAAAGAGTAGTTCCCACCCACTGTCATGCATTGAGAAGAGAGAACGAAATTCACCGTCGTTTCTAATATTAGCATTTTGCAGAATGCATGACTCCCCAAGCATCCCTGACATCAAGCGGATTGCGCACCTCCGCCATAGCCTAAGAGGATACACCAACATCCAAGGGCATCCTAAATGCATTTCATAAGGCAGATCACAACATGCTCAACAGAGACAAATGGGCTGAAGGCAGAACCTCGGAAGGTTAAGAGGGATGGAGTCTGCAGAAGAGCAGGGATGCAAGACAGAGAGAGTGAAAGGGGACACACACACACACACACACACACACACACACACACACACACACACAGGCACGCATGCACACACAGAGGCAACTTTCAAGCCGTCTGGTAGTGACAATATATATATATATATATTGTCACATCACTACAAACTAAAAGAGCGCACTTTGCGGAACAAAGAATAAAAGCAAAAAACGGGCACAGTGATAACATGCAAAAATAAA
>BFEA01000210.1:1772446-1799435 GCA_003427395.1 Chara braunii | reverse complement strand
ATATATTGTCACATCACTACAAACTAAAAGAGCGCACTTTGCGGAACAAAGAATAAAAGCAAAAAACGGGCACAGTGATAACATGCAAAAATAAAAACAAAAAGAAAAAACAAGGGCAGATTGAAACCATTAAATTTCTCATTCTTCTTTGAACTCCACCTCCACTGTGCCTCTCACGTGCAAGGCTCGCCACGTTGATGAAGTTGAGAGCGAGCTGCCCTCATCCCCGTATGCCATAACAGCCCACTTGCACGCTGTACAAGGAGTATTGGGCTCTGCCAAAAAGACAAACGCAATGTTGCACTCTCCAACATGCAAACCGCAGTGGAAAAGAAAAGAGCCGAAAAGAGGGGACTTCCGATCTGTTTCATTGATCAGCACTGGCCTTGGATCTGTCAAGATCACACCTCCAACCTCACACTTCATCATTTACCATTCAGAGATAAGGCCAGGGCATTAGCCACTCCCCCTCCCAACGGTGGGAAAAGCGGCAGGCAAGCTCACGGCAGGAAACGCATAAGAAAGGCTTGCCGTCAGTTGGAACAAGTCCCAAATCTGACCATGACCACTGGGAGTGAACCCAGAGTCGGCACAAGCTAGGAAGGCCCAAAACTGCTATATCTCTGAGCCAACAGACACAACCAGAACCAGACAGTTGCAAGAACCCCTGCTTTCGATGTTCGCAGACTTGCAAACATGCAAAATATCGATAGGCAGAAAGCCCTCCTCATCATTGCTTTATCTCCGCTCTGCTTCAATCTTAATCACAGAGCTGCACATGAAATTATTCAAATGCAATGAATGCCAGAAACCAAATGCCGAAAAACAAAATAGAAAAAAGCAACCCACTCCATGCACAAACGACACGCTCAGCATAGCCGCGACGGGGGGTAGTCAGAGCCCCCATACTCCCACAGGGCTAAACACTCGAGCGTGCACAGAGCCAAGCTCAACCCGAACGCACAGAGAAGCAAACCGAAACAAGGATTCACATGCTGGTGTAGAAAGCCAACCTAAACATAACCGCCAGCTTTCACAATCTGGAAAAGCCTGGCCAGCTAACATGCAAAAAGTGCGTAAGAAGGTGGCGGGGGGGGGTGCATAGACACAGATTGTTACCAGATTTTCAGATGCAGAGAATAATGTTTCTTCTCTCTCCACTAGAACAATCCATACAGTCTTGTACATCGGGACATCCATTAAAATTGGAACGATACAGAGAAGATTAGCATGGGCCATATGCACAAAAGCGAATTACAGTCTCACCGCTTGTTCCGATGAAATACAATCTATTGCCACGTAGCTATCAGACCATCACCCCAAAAAAAAAAAAAAAAAAAAAAAAGGAGCGCACTTTACGGAAAAACAAACGAAGGAAAGCGCAGAGTCGCCAGACATATTCATGTTAACAACTGACATACAAGCACGCTCTCGCACTCCGGTCCTCTGCCTACAACATAGAAGGAAAGCGCAGAGTCGGCAGAGGACCTAAGTCGGCAGAGGACTTGAAGCAAGACGAACAATGCAACTCCACACTTTTTTTTTCTGCTCAGCCCAGAGCAGTTTAGCTGTGATTGCAGGGAGCAGTGTCCACTTGCCAAAATCATCGATTGAAGGGCTACCAGAGGCAAAAAGAAGCACAGACAGATTCCATCATTGTGCACAACTTGGAAGACACAAGAATGTAACACCAGATAAGAGCAGAACCCTCGAGGATTTTAATAAGAAAATGAACCTTGAAATACCATTATTAATAGCAGATTAGTGACCATAATGCTTCACAACTATCCTTCTCAAAAGATTCCTTTTGTATGGTACAAAGTTGCAATCTACAACGGACGAATTTCCCTCAAAGGAAACAAGGAGAGGGGGATCGGAAGGGGGAGGAAGAGGGGGAAGGTAGGGAGAAGAGGGGGGAAAGGGGAAGGCCGAGGGAGGAGGGGGGAAGGCAGGGGGTAGGGAGAGGGGAAAAAATTCTATGGCGGACGTGACAAGGACAAAATAATACGGGTTGCAACATGATGAGACAGCAGCGGCTGCAGCAGCAGGAATAAGTAGGCTACTAGCCCGCTGGTTTGCAATCTGACTGCAAGTGCACACCTCAGCAGAGAGCAGACCGCATAATCCATGCCCCCTACAAGGACACCTACCTTGGCTACCTCCCATACCTCATCTTTAACTCGTACTAGGATAACCTGCCTCTGTTTACCTACCGTAACTGTACCATGCTACCCCCTACGACTTTGCGCGCAGTAAAAACAGACGGTACGACACATTGCGACTTCGTCCACCTGTGCCATATATGTGGACCACAACTAATATTCTCTTCATCTCATCATGGGCCTGCTAGAAACCAATTCGTCCAGAATAGCACTAGAGATAAAACATAACTTACCTAATTTGTTTCCGGAGTGTAAACGAACAATCTTTGATGAAGCCACTTTGTTTGTCAGTGTCTTCAACTCCGGCGGTTTCCTGTGCTGCTCTTCTTTTCAGATGCTCTCCTACCGGACATGCTATCGTCGGAATATCCAAGACACCCACCACACACCATCTTCATAAAGGAATGATTGCCATGAACCGCCATCCTTCCTTCATAAACGCATGCGAATTCCCGCAACAGACCAGGTAGAAAGGCGCAATGAGAGGCTCCAAACAGAGTCTTTCAGCTTCTGCCGGTATGCCAGGCCTCCAAACCTGCAATAACAAAACACAGCGGCGACCATCAAAATGTCAGAAGGAGCATTTTCTAACCAGAACAACAGTAAGGGCGGATGGAGCAGGGCTATATCCTCCCAGTGGGAGGAGGGTACCGAATCTAACGATACATGCTGCCGCCGCCTCGGGTTGTCTAGACCATAACAGGGAGAAGCAAAGGGTGAGTGCATTTGATGCAAGGGACGCTCGACACCGTTTCCAGCAACGTAGCACAAAAGACAGGCAATCGCAGAGAGGCAATCGCGGAGAGCAGCTGCACATGGGTCATCGGCAGAGATCGAAATAAGTCCCAGATTCTATTCCAATGTCCAACAACTCTTTCACCACCGAGCTTCGAACCTTCCTGCTGCATGGATGGAGGTGATCTATGCTCTTGTTTGGTCTCTCCCTGTTCTCTCCCTGTGCTCCAACCAAGGGCATCCACATACATTCTCAGCATCGCGAAGTTATTCCAATGTCGTTAGGCTGAAGCATGTGCCAGAAAGGTAATGGATGGATCGACAACTGTTCACCAAGGTTCGAACCAGCACTCCATCCATTACCTGTCCATATCCAATTTGTCTCAACTTCCAGATTCCAAAAGCCTATCAAGATCACCGCCATTCTCCCATCCTTCAGGCCATTGCTGCGACGACACATACCCCAAGTAGGTTAGCCACACCTCACTGTTAACTTCCCCTACAAAACAAAAATGCACAGAAAGAATGAACAGCAGTAATCCCAACTTTCTTCAAAGCTGTGGCGAGCGGGGGATACAAACAAACATCCATTGCTCTGCTGACAAAAAAGAGACCACAACATGGTTCTTCGAATCTTCACAACACTTATTGCTGGGGGGGGATTACATCACACACAGATTCTTTTGTTTTTCATCCGTCATGGGCGCACTGTACCACAAACGCACTGCTGGAGGGAGGCCGCCGACCAGCGAAGCTGTTTCTCAGCACAGAGGAGTACAGTGTGTAGCATGTGTGCAACAGTCTTTCTGTCGACTCCAAAACATGTACGCAACTGCCTTGGTTAAACAACCAGTACACCCGGGTCTGGAGGCGCGCTGCACTGTGCACCAAGATTTTCCGAGCCGCCAACAGTGCACTTTTTCTTTCTTTTTTGGCTGGTGTCGCCCGCCATTGTGGTCCAGTAACCGCGAACCCCAAAATTTTAGACGTTGGCAACTCGGTGATTTTCTACAAGACTGAGGCCGTGTACTCGCGGTTTAAATCCCAATATTCACAGATGACGCTCTTGCCGGCTCTGTTCATGGAACAGCAGTTGTCTATTCATTTCTGGGGCCTCACTCGTCCAATTTGTTGGCATATGTGTCGGCATCCCAAATCCTGCAGATAGTATCGCAGCCATAGATTCTTCACCAGGAATACTACTGCAGCGAGTATCGCAGCCATAGATTCTTCACAGTCTAAATTAGAAATAGGGAAGCTGTAAACTTCTCTAGCTGTGGCAGCAGCAGCACCTGGCATACCAGCATGCTCAACGACTTTGATACTAAATTGAGGTAAAAACTACTAAAAAAGGACGGGCACACTATTCCACACAAACACACACACACACACAGACACACACACACAAAATGCCTCTCCCATACTAGAAGGCATAGTCACTCACACTAGCACTTCTTTACTTACTTTTGGACGTAACTGCATGCAGATTCATCCACGTCGGGTGGTAATTGCAATCTGATGCATTTCGGAAAGTGCTAGCGCGGGCACACGCTAAGTTTAGGTACAAACTACTAAAAAGGGAAAAAGAAAAGGTGCACTGCATTCCACACCCACAGAGAGTGTCCCTCCCATGCAAGGTTATCTTTTGCGTGAGGTCGGATGTGCACTGGGCAGGGAAATGCTTTGTGAACTCGACACAGAAAAGCTACAGCAGGGACCTTTGAGTGCAACCAGCTGATCCCATTCCATACTAACTTGTGATACTCTTGAGCAACTGCCAAGGGAATAGCTGGTGGGGGGGTGGGGGGTTGGGGGGGGGGGCATATAGGGCAAGGTAGAGAAAAACACCTCTACAGGTGCTCTAGCAGCAACCATCACCTGAGCTTTCTAAATGCAAGCTGTGGACAGACGGTACAGAACTCACCACCATACCCTTCCTTCACCATTACGCTTGGTGCAAAATCACCGACCCCTTGCACTTTTTTCACCTCCCACAGAGGAGGATGAAACCTTGCACTTTTTCACCTTCCCGAGAGGAGTAATTCGGAACCTCTCATGAAAAATCTCAGTTCTTGAAATGAACTGTCAGACTAGGTCAGACTCTGTCCAGCGAGAAAGTGTCAGACTGAGTCTGATACTTCATTTCAAGATCTGCAACTTCTCGTGCAAGATTATTTTTCTCCTTTGTAAGAGGAGAAAGAAAAGTGCAAGAAAAGTGCAAGTGGTCACTGATTCTGCCATGCCCCTTTCCTTCCTACGTCCTACGTAGACAGTGTTGTGTACGCACACGTACCAGTCCAGTCCATCCACAACGATGACCAGTAAGGAGCAGGACGGGGATACACATGAAACAAAGATCTGAAGGCTTTGTAAGAAGGAAGCGAAGACCAACTTGTAATAACATAAAAAGAGGGAACGAATACAGGGCAACCATCGTCACTGCCACATTCCATCCATCCAAGTCTTTCAACTCTGCAGTTGCTCGACTACCCAACTCCATGGACTTCATGGTTTCTTTCTGATGATCTTCCAGTGAAGAAATGCTGCCATATGAACAGAGGGTTTAGTGTGTGACCCACTTCTTTGGGGAGAGGATATGATAATTACAAGGGTGAATCGCAGGAGGGTGGAGAAAGATGAAGGGCCGAAGGGATATCATCAGATAGCCAAGGAGGGAAATAGGGGGCTTCAGATGTGACAAGCTCACCTGCTAACTCCAATCCGTGTCCTCTCACGAGCTGAGCCCTTCCGCAAGAGCAGCAACCTCTCCCCTGAAGAGTGAGCAAAGCTTGGATGCAGTCATCCTCGCAGACCGTGCTACCATTCATTAAACAGTCCCAGTCATCCAATCGAATGGCCCAGTTCCCTCCAATATGATCAATTACACCTTGATGCCCTCCGCTGCACCCAAAATACTCTCACGAAAACATGCATCGCAACGGTACATTTCGCTACCATCCACACTAGGAGGCATCTCTCTCTCTCTCTCTCTCCCCGCCCCCCCCGTACATGCGTACACCACCAAACGCTGCAGATAGCACAGCCCTATCTTCAATTTCAGGGAGGAGGAGAACTTCATGTTACGAACAGAAGATGTCTTTTCACCTCCCACTCCCTGCTTTGGTCTCGCCTGAAGGCAATTGGACAAGCCGCATAACACGGACGCCCAGATGGCTGGAAACGACCACATACCACAATTATACCTGGCAGAGAAAAGGCAATTACAAAAACAATTGCCTCTTCCCACGCCGGATAATATAACAGCACCACCGACCCAATCTTTCCCAGCTTTGAAACTTGAAGAAGGCTCTATTTCTTTCTTTTCCTTACTTCGCAGTAAGAACCCATGTAAAGGCCGACTGGCTCCAGCTATTTAGCAGAGTAGGCATAGAGTTCCCGTGAGAGATGCTCAGATACGCTCTTCAATGATTTCAGGTGTGCCAAAAAAGCAAAATTTGGAGGAACTAGACTCTTGAGTTCAGGTAAGGGGAGACTGGTTAATGCCTGCTGGAGATCCATCGTACAAGAAACGATCTATTGTTGTGGAGGAGGCTTCTAACAGAGCAACTCCTTGCCTCCACGCAAGGCTCTCCCGTATAACCACCCCACTACTCCTACGCCACCCTTCCTCCCTCTCTCTCTCAAACTTGCAGTCAATTGATCGCAGCTCCGTGCCTACAAGTATAATACTCCTATGCCGCCCCTCCTCCCTCTCTCTCAAACTTGCACAGTAAATTGATTGCTGGCTGCAGGCCGACAAGTGCGTTCGTACTGTACACAAGTCCTGACCGTCCGAACTCATCTAATAACCTATGGGCGAACAATTACACTCATTGAGTCATTGGCACAGTCTGCTACTTCATACTAGCGGCACTCTGCAACGCACAGTCTGCTACTTCATACTAGCGGCACTCTGCAACGCACAGTCTGCTACTTCATACTAGCGGCACTCTGCAACTCCTCTTTTACATTTGGGTCTATGCTTGAAAAGCAAAGCCCCGCATATCCGGGAAATAAATACAGCACCCCTTTTCCACTCATCTATCCGTCTGAGACCCTGCTCATCCCCACAATGAATAACCACATCGACTGCAAGAGAACGAGAGGAAGAGAAAGAGAGAGACCGAGATCCTCCTCCAGAAGATTCGAAGGGAAATACACTACTTTCCTTCATCCCGATGAGCGCTCAGCGACGGCCCACAGAAACGTATTGCAACAGCTTGTGTACATGCATCAGCTTCCAAACGGTAATCTTGCAGCAGACACAAAAGATAGGGACGTAAGATAACATCGGTACATCGACGAAGATACACACGCACTAAGTTTCTCCACCCACCCTTCTTCTATTGCGAACGTGCGCACGCACGCTGGGGTTTGTCCTGTCCCACCCTGTTTACGTGGTGGTATTTACACTACTACACCTGACAACGTGAGGTCGCCGGGAGAGAAAAAAAAAAAAAGGGAAAAAGGGCCGAACCAACGAATTACTAACTGTGGAAAAGGACAAGATAATGGGGTTAAGAACAACAGATTTGAACGCGCGGCAACGTTCGACGCCATCACCGCTTTCTGGGTTTCACTATTCCCCCCTCTCGGCACGTTCATAAGCTAAGGGAGACAGAGGCAGAGGCATATGACAGACAGCTTGAGTGAAGACCAAGCTGAGAGGCTGAGTGCCAGTGAGGGCGGATTGCACCCTCGCAGCAGCCAACGTAATAATTGAACACGTTACTACTAGTAGGGAACGTGCGACAAGGGAACACATCATTATACATACACTGTTTCTATACTCGATAACGGCCCGCACTTGCCTATCTCGTGCGCAGAGTCTCGTTCGCGAAGATTACATCTGGGTTTCGAATGTGTGGATTCAGCTTTGCCACCCTCCTCCACTCCGCGCCACTACCGTACAGTTTCGCGGAGATACTCCACAACGACTCCCCTTCCTTGACTTTCGTCTGCGAAGGTACAGGCTTCGTCTTTAGGAAAGGGTGTCTGGATTTCGGCCCCATCCCGTTCGCTAACAGCCATCGAGATCCCGATTGTTGTTGCTTCTGCCCACCCCAGCCCTTCTTCTTGCTCGTCGTCTCCGCTGCTTGATTCAGTCCACACATGTGTATACCGGTTATCTTGAAGCGAGGACGATCCTCTTTCCCATGATGCTCTCCCGGATTTTGGCATGGTTCGTCTCGCATCCCCCCGTCGTCCGTCTCATCCAGAGGACCTCCTTTTCCTCCGCCATTCACCCTCTCCTTGTCAAGAAGAGCAGGGTGCACATTCACCCTCTCGGCCTGCACCATTGCCAACATGGGCGCTCCGAGGGGTTCGTAATTCTTAAGGGGGTCCCTCAACTGCACAAGCATCGCCAGCGTCAGAGTGTTACCCATGA
The DNA here is from genome assembly GCA_003427395.1 of Chara braunii. Lineage (NCBI taxonomy): Eukaryota > Viridiplantae > Streptophyta > Charophyceae > Charales > Characeae > Chara > Chara braunii. Next base: position 1,791,149 of record BFEA01000210.1, on the reverse strand, counting down.
ATCCACAGCCTCCGCCGCCGCCGACGACGACTGTGTGCCCACCGCCACTCTTTGGCATGCCTTCCGCGCTTCTGCCATACACGAGGCCGTTTCTGCTCGCGGGCACCGCGATGACGGCACCCTCCCCACATCCTCCGCGGATGTCGGCACCTCCGCCGTTGGTGATTTTCTGCAAAATGCCGCTGTCTACAGGCCCGTGCGCGCGCTCGTGCAGAGACAAGACAGACATCACCTCCTCGTTGGCGGCTTGAGGATCCGCAATTCCCGCGTCCAGACGCATCCACTCATCTAGACTGATCGCCATAGACATGAAATTACCCGCGCTCCCTGCCGACGACAAAGAGGACGACGAAGTGGACGACGAAGAGGACGATGTCACGGACTTCCATTCCCCGAGCGCTCGCATGCTCTCCTCTCGGTTTCCATCCTCAAGAAGCAGCAGCGAGGCTCCTCCTCCAATCAGCCCTCGTATTGAATTACCATTACCATTGCTTGCTCCTTCTACGTGCCCGGCGCCCCCGCCTCCTTTAGTGCGCACTCCTCCCCCTGCTGCTATAGCTCCCGGCGCTTCCCTCCTCCATGGCAGCGATTCCATCGTGCCCGGCGCGTCTTCCTCGCTGATACCGGCTTGAATCCTGAGCCCTTCGAGAGCCAACGCCTCGATGGTTTCCATCGCCATAGGCACGAGCTCCTCCAACGTAACGCAGTCGTCTACGAGTTCTCCGGGGTAGAGATCCCTACCTCGGTTCACGGCGGCAAATCTCCCGCCACCATGTTGTCTATCCGTATCGCCTCCTTGGAGAACTACCTCCTTCTCATCTAGCACGACAACTTGCCCTCCGACTTCCCCCATCCTACGGCCGACGAGTTGTCCCTGCTCGTTCCGGCGAACCACCAGCGTTCCTCCTCCTTTCCCTGCAATAGTCACCATCGCGCCACCGCTCTCCCTCTTCACCATCGCTCCTCCTTCCCCGCTCCCTCCCTCCTCCTCCCCACTCCGTCCGTCTTCTAGTTGCAACATCTCCCTCCCCTTTCCATTCTCCTCGTCCTCTTTCCCGTATCTGGACACTCCCGCTTTCACCATCGCGCCTTCACTTAACTCCACCACACTCGTACGGCCTCCATCCGTGATGCCCTGGCTCAGCCCGTTGCAGTACTTGCCTCCCTCGAGAGCCGCCATCGCTTCCGCGTGCACCTGATGAGGCTTCTTGCCGTCCAGGTCGTCAAGAGGCATAGCCATCATTGCCTGCACGACCATCCCGTTCACTCCTGCTCTCGCCATTCTTCTGACGATGTCCATCGAGTCCGACCCCATTTCCGCGGGAACGACGACAGGTCTCGATACTTGCATCACAAGTTTTCCACCACCCACGCCGTGAGGAGTGAGCATTCTCAGCATACCGCCATCGCGGGTCGGAATCACAGAGCCCAACCCTACGCCGAGCGAGGAAGCCGCGACAGCAGCCTCTAGCGCGCCCGCTATGTTCACGATACGTTGGCTAGACCCTTTGACGATGCGAGAGTTGTCCGGGTGTAGTCTGTCCAGGTTCTCAGACTCGAGGAATTGCTTGTCAAAGCCAAACTTCCTCATCAGGTCCTCTGTCTCCTTGTCCTCCATTAACTCCACGCTCGTCCTCGTCTTCTTCTTGTTCGTCGCAGCAGCACCAGCACCGGCACCAGCACCACTTTTGTTCGAGCGAAAAAATGATCTCACGGCACGGCCAGCATCTCCGAGCGAAGCCTTGCTGCTGCCCTTAGGCGCACCTTCCTTCCCTCTCGGCTCTCCTCCAGCTTTGGCTCCTCCTTCAACGACAGGGTTACAGGGATCGGTGTACTCCTTCCTATCCAATACAGATGTTAAAGCCCCAGATCTGATCTTTTCCGGCGGCGAAAACCCGTCCGGTATGGCACCGCTCAAGATCGGAAACTCGAACGAATGGTCGTTGTAATCCCAGGGGCTCCGCTGCTGCTGCTGCTGCGGCGGCGGCGGCAGCGGCGGCAGCGGCGGCGGCGGCGGCGGCTTATGCTGTCGCTGCTGTTGCGTGGGAAGAGAGGAAGAGAAAGAAGAAAAAGGTTCGTCATCTTCTTCGAGTCCAAGTTCTTTCATCAACTGCGAGCTCCGCGAAGCCGATCCATCGACGGACCGACCGTCGTCGCTCATCGATCCGACTAACATGTTCAAGAATTCATCAAGTAACGGATCTTCCTCGTCCTCCACCCCCTCCTCCTCCTGGCGTTTCTTACAGTCGACTCTCTCCCTCATAAGCTGATCTGAACCGCCGCCCGGCACCATCTCCGTCCGCCCCGCTGGCACCTCATTCGATGCCACACCGGCGCGTAAACTATGTTCCAGGCTGTCGGTGTTTTCTAGTCCACTGACCTCGATCGCTTGCACTCCCATGACGCTCGCCAATAGAGACATCACAGCCTCCTCTTCCTCACCGCCGCTAGCCGGGAGCGATTCGGCGGTAGTTATTCCCGTCGAAACCCCATCATCGTCAGGATGCTCCGGGTTCGTATCCCTCGCCATCCCGCTGCCTTCATCTCCTCCTCCACTGGCAGCCTGAGGGCCCATCAAGCCGGCTTTCCCCTGGTCGCTCCGCTCAACTGACAACGCTAGGCTGCCTTCCTCGACGAGTTCCGACGTCGCTGCTGCTGCCGGTCGAGCGCTCTCCTGCTTCTCGACCGTCATCACCTGGTCCTCAACACCTGACGAGGAAGTCCCTGGTACCGAGACCGGTTCCGTCTTCTTGCCCGTATCGCTCAGAATCTCCCGTTCGCCTGGAGTGACGCCGTCGCCACTGAGTTCGTGGACGCTCTCTTCTTCAGCCACATGAGCGGAGGAGGAGGCCGACGGCGAGGTGAACGAGATGGAGGACAGGGAGGAAACGATTTCATCCTCTCCGCTCGCTATCGATGTTAGTGAACACGAACCACTACCTCCACCTCCGCCTCCTTTCTCCAAGCCCGAGAAACTCTCAATCAGAAGTTTGATCGGACTTTTCTCCGGATCCTCCGTGGGTGTGGTGGTTAAGGCAGTCGACGGCAACGACGGCGATGGTGGCACCGCCTGTGACAGTGACGGAGGGGTCGGCCAAGGCAGAGGAGGTGATGCCAGAGGTTGCGTGGGCGACGCTAACGATAACGAAGAGAGAGATGGTGATGGCGATGCTGACCCAACAAAGGAAGAAGAAGAAGAAGAATACGTTGTCGCCGAAGCGACCACCTCGTTCGGTTTCGTCCCAGAAGAAGACGACAAAGAAGCAAGTTCTTGGACCATCGGCCCAACGGCAACGGTGGGCGCTTCAGTCTTTTCTACTTCTCCTTCCTCCTCCAGGGTGGGCGCTTCAGTCTTTTCTACTTCGCCTTCCTCCTCCCGTTCTTCCGAGTCCACATCTATAAGCACCGCGTCCGTCTCCCGTTCCTCAACTGCCGACGCCTCAACCTTGTTCGGCTCCGACGACACTGCATCTTCCAGTAACTCCGCTGTCGAGCATGCTTCTCGGACCATGTTGGTGGCCTCATCACCCTCGGTCGTGCTGCAGGCCGACCCCGCCTTCTCATCCTCAAGACTGCTACCGGTGTTCACAAGACCACCATTCTGCTCTTCACGCAAGAAAGACGTCCGCGACTCTGGTTCTCGTTCTTGGCTCTCTCTCGCGTCAGATGCCACTTTGACCGTCGTGTCAGATCCCACTCTGTTGGTCATGTCAGACGCCGCTCTCACTTTCAGGTCCCTCTCTCCGCACGCATCCGGTGGCTGCGACGCGACATGAGAATGCATCTTCATGGCCGCTACTGATTTCGTCACCTTGTCCTCGTAAGCATGGCGGCCTGCAGTGTCCAGCGGATCGGCTGACTCGCTGACAAGACCGAAAGTTACCACCAAAGAGGCTCCACCCCCCGGCCCTGTCAATGGCAATCGCTTGGTTAAGGGCTCTTTCAAGCAGGAAGGGACGAGTTTACTCAGGTCAACTTGGTGTTTTCCCAGAACGGCCCCATTAGCGTCGGAGAACAGCACGAGCAGCATGGAGGTCTTGGGCAAGTACTTCTTAGACCTCCCACCTTTGCCATAGAGAGTGCAGTCGAGGTAAAGAACAGTGTCAAAGGAGGCGTGTCCGCCTTTCACTGCCACAGCTCGTGTCTCCGTGCAGGTCTCCTTTCTCTTCCACCTTACAATCACCATCTTGCCATCAGGAATAAAAGACATGTTCTCGATTCCTCGCACATGGAGAGAGAACGTGCACGCGGAACGATGGTGTCCTAAGCGCGCCAGCGCGCGCAACGGCTTCCATTTGAAAAACCCTCCCAGCTTTCTTCCCGTAACTAATGACTCAGACCTTCCAAACCCGTGCGCATACAGGCGTTCCTCCCTCAGACTCGGAAAAGGTGCCGACGTTGGAATACCGTCGTCGTCACTTCCCGACTTCTTCGCTGCCGCTTTATCATTCAGAGAGAAATGGCGTCGGTGGAAGAAATCGGAGATCGAGCCCATTTTCTTGACACCGGGTCCGCCGCCGTTCTCATTCTGATGAAACGGGATATTGGGCAACGACGTGTCGTACGAAAAGCTGTTGCTTACCGAGAGAGGGCTTTCGCTTTGCCCGCCGGTTTTCCTCCATCGCTGAGAAGAAGCAGCTTCCGACGGAGATGCATCACTTCCGGGAACATCTCGACCCATCGAGCCGCTGTCTTGAGACGAGGAGACGGCAGAAGGCAACTCGCCTCTTCCAGAAAAGGCCTGGAGGCCGACTTCCTCTCTTCCTTTCTTATGTCCATCACGCGCGCCACGCTCCGTTGTCTCGTCCGCTTTCCTTTCCTCCTCCACAGAGGCTGCTGCTTCTTCACGACGGTCGGTCGCCGCTTCCGCTTCTGCTGCTGGGACAGACAACACACGTCCAGAGCCATTCTCATCCCTGGGGAAGGCTCTCGCCGCATCGCCGCCATTGCTCTCACTCCCGTTCAAGCGATCGCCAGATGCGCTAGCAAAAGCCACGTCACCCGATGCAGCGACAGCGGGATAAGTGGACGCAACTACAGACCGCTCAGACGTTCGTCGTTTTTCTGCCGAAGCGGCGGATGTAGGGAGCGGAGAGGCGGCGGCCGAGACGGAAACAGAGGAGGAAGACGACGACGACGATGATCTTGCGGATCCTTTTGCCTGTTTTACTTGTTCTGTCTCTGTCGAACGTCTAAAGGACGACGAGCGCAGCTTCGACGTTACCTCGTGCTGAGTTTCATCACGCGGGTTTAGCTTAGCCCCAGTACTCGAAACTCCATTCCCAACTCCAGATGTTGTCGAGGAGTTTCGCCTCTCTGCCGCCACTACCTTTCTGGAAGCAGGGACGGCAGGAGAAGACGCGGAGGAGGAGGAGGGAGAGGACGAAGAAGATGAGGAAGAGTAAGATGATTTGTCCGACTTCCGAGTCGCTGCACCTCCTTCTCCTTTAGAAAGCCCTCTTCCGTACCTGTCTGTTTGCCCGGTGCTCTCGGACGCGTCACTGCCATCCCGCTGACCCGCCCACCCGCTTCTACTAGTATTACTGCTATCCAAACTACTCTGCCTCTCGAATGGGATTCCTGCTTTCCCGTTGGCAGTCTTCTGCACCGGCATAGTCTGCGACCTCGCCGGTAAGGTAATCCCCTCGAGCGACTCGTCGGTTCTAACGTGAAAGCAAGACGGGGTGAGTCCGTACGGAAAGAAGCCATTGCCGCCGCGGCTCTTGGCTTTCGAGAAAGAAAACGGTTTTAACAAAGGACGGTGGCGAGGAGCGTCAAGAGGGCCGGACAACTCGCCGGACTGAGGCAGCGAGGCCGCCGCCGCCGGATCAGGTGCTCCACCAGATGCGGAGCCTCGTAGCTTGGAGAAACCCGACGAGGAGGTGAACGAACGAGATGGAGAGGAAGTGCAAGAGTTGGAGGCAGATTGGGTTTTGGCGAGGCCCGATTTAGAGAACAATCCACCGGAGCCGCCACTCTTCCACCTAGAAGACTGACCACCGAGTCCCTTGCTGGCATCGGAGGCCTTGTCTCCATGCCCCCCAGAGGGGGGGCGCTTAGGAGACTGCTTGTACAGTGATGATGCCGCCGACAAAGACAAACTGTGGCTCAAACCGTACGAGGCCAAGATGGATGGATCAAACTGCTTGCTCCTAGACACCGTCTCGTCTAAATGCTTTAACTCCTCTAACAGCGCATCCCTTCCTCCCGCCGTTCCGGAATGGGAAAAGGAGCCGACACCTGCTCCCCCACCAGTCCCCATTCCCTGCTTCCTCATAATACCACCCCTCCCCAACTCTCTCTCTCTCTCTCTCTCTCTCTCTCTCTCTCTCTCTCTCTCTCTCTCTCTCTCTCTCTCTCTCTCTCTCTCTCTCTCNTCTCTCTCTCTCTCTCTCTCTCTCTCTCTCTCTCTCTCTCTCTCTCTCTCTCTCTCTCTCTCTCTCTCTCTCTCTCTCTCTCTGTGTGTGTGAGTAAAACACGTAAGCACGCACACACATAAGATATGACGGAGTCCCCCCGCCCCTGCCTACACTTTCAACGGCCTCAGACTCCTCAAGAGATGTCTGTTGTGGTAGACTTCGCTGCCCTCCTCGATGCTCTACATCATCCTAAAGCGGCAAAACGACAAGATAGTTGACTCAGCTGCTGGACAGCTTCTCGATCATACGCAAAGCGCGACGGAGCGGTGAGACGGACAAGGACTAGAGAGTGAGGAGAAGGAAAGACTGATGCAGGGAGAATTGCGTTAACTGACCGCGCAGGCGTCTCGAGCGAGAACAAGACAACGCCAATGATGCCATCGAAGAGAAAACAGCATCTCCCTCCTCCCCGCTCTCTCGATCTTGACGACGAGAACACAAAAAGTTCAGTACGTGCAGGAAAGGCAGACAAAACAGCCAGCGCCTCTCCTCGAAGTTACTTCTTCTACAGGCTAGCAGTTTGTCGTTGCCTGGCAACACTCTACCTGCGGGCTCCGCCGACCGTTGTCACATAGGTCACTCCTGCCTGCTCCTCATGTCACTCCCCCGCCACTTATCACTATTCTTGCTGCCGTTGCCACTCTCGCCCCTCTCCTCTTCCCAATGCTATCACTACTGCTTCTTGCCGCTGCTGCCACTGCCGCGACTGCTCCTCCCCCTCCTGCTGCTCCCGCTGCCGAACCAAGTTGGTCGTCGAATAGCATGGCTGCATCTTCCTGTAGCGCCACACCAAGAATCTCCTGCTGAGAACACACTGAACCACACGCCCCCTACCCACCCCGCCAGAAGTGCCAACGCCGACAGAAAGCGCCAGTAGTGCCTCTTCCTCTACGAGCACAAGATAGGACAACTTCGTCTGGTTTCGCGTTTGCGAAAAGGTTGCGACAAGGAAGGGAATACACTACCCCGCCAGTAGTCACCCGCCGGCCGCCCGCGCGCGAAAATAGTAAAAGGGCCGGCGTCACTTTCCCTCCGCCTTTGTTTTTTCTCCACTTCAATCCGTCCGCACATTCTCCAGTCCCTTACCGCCGAAGGGACCGCCGAAGGGACTGCTGAAGGGACCGTAGGTGCTGTGATTCTCCGATCCCTCACCCCTGAAGAGAGACTCCTGATTCCGACCGGTAGATAGCGCCACGTCCCGCCCTTGATATTCGTGGAAAAACTTCAAACGTCAACTTCTGTCCTTAGATTGATGAGATCGACAGTCAATAAGTTTGAGTTTTATTCTGCTTGAAAGATGCATCGAAATCGTGGGCCCACCTCCACTCTGCCTTGTTCCTCCCCCTCCTTCCCGCAGCTGTCACGGGGCGCCACCTTCCCTTTTTCTTTCCTTTCTGAAAGGACGACGGCCTTGAGATATCTTCAAACGGACCTGGACTATGTCAATTCAGGGCTGCTTTAGGTCATCGCCTCACTACTCTCGAAATGTGCAAAATGAGAATGAACTTCCTGCTAGAACATGGCCAGATGCACCCGCCACATTTTTGTCTGTTTTACATTTCCAGAGTGGTGTGGCGAGGCCCTCACACATCATGGGTTCGAACAAACGTCTGTATTTCAAGAGTTCATGGGTGCACTGACTGTTATACGGCGGCCAGCTATCAGGGAATTATTAATCCAACCCTTTCAACATTCACTGTTCTAAGGGTCTCGCTCCACTACTATCTGCTGTACGATTTCGTATAGTGGGGCATCGCTCCACTACCTATACGAAATGCGTCTTCGGAAATCGCCGTATAGTTGTTAGAAGGCGCCCTCCCGCTTCACCATACGATCCCGTATAGTAAACAGCCTGCAAAAGTCGTTACTCGGAGGGTGGTCAAAGGAGGTCGGCGTAGCATCGCAAAATCGTATGGAGAGCCTGGAGTCTGGGCCGACAAATTGATGTCTTGTAGTGTTGTGAGAGTGTTTTGTAGTGAACTCCAAAATTGGAGACTCGTATAGCGGATAGTAAGTGGAGCAACACTAGGTTTTATACGGTTTTTAGAGCTCTGACAGCTATACGGCCGCTATACCAAATTGTGTACAGCAGGTAGTAGTGGAGCGAGACCCTTTTTCAGTTAGTGGGGTTTCCCACAGTCACCTTGGGGAGGAGCTAATACAGGCCTTCGTCCTGTTCCAAAACCTGGATGCCTTATCAAAGGCCTTCTAGTGGAAACAATGTCACGAAAGCATGCTAGCGTGTACTAACACAGCTCACACACAGCTCTTGAGGATTTGATGTGTTAGGGTCTCGCTCCACTACTATCTGCTGTACACAATTTCGTATAGCGGCCGTATAGCTGTCAGAGCTCTAAAAACCGTATAAGACCTAGTGTCGCTCCACTTACTATCCGCTATACGAGTCTCCAATTTTGGAGTTCACTACAAAACACTCTCACAGCACTACAAGACATCAATTTGTCGGCCCAGACTCCAGGCTCTCCATACAATTTTGCGATGCTACGCCGACCTCCTTCGACCACCCTCCGAGTAACGACTTTTGCAGGCTGGTTACCATACGGGATCGTATGGCGAAGCGGGAGGGCGTCTTCTGACAACTATACGGCGAGTTTCGAAAACGCATTTCATATAGGTAGTGGAGCGATGTCCCACTATACGAAATTGTACAACAGATAGTAGTGGAGCGAGACTCAAAGAATTGTCTTTAGCCATCAAACAGATGGCCTCGGGCGAATGCCCAAGGATAGAAGACCTCCCGACTAAACTCATTCGTTGTGCCTAGGAGGGTTTTGCCCCTTTTTAGTGCAAAATACATAATACAGTCATTTTCGGCGTGAATACCCTTCCAAGGGTATCCGCCCTGGTTTTTGTAAGTAAAAAAAAATGAGCTTGGTTTAGGGTCTGAGTATACCGCGCGAGTCGCGGTTGTGTCTGTTGCTTACGTGGACTAAATAAGTTGACTAGATTAGAGACAGTGTGGGCACGCAGACTTAAGGCGCCCGTGATCTCTTTTCTTGTTGATGATTATAGAATTGGCGCGGTTGCCGGCCAAAAATTTTAGTTCTAATTAAAATTAAGATTTAAAGGTTTGTCTCTTGATTGATACGCTTGTCAGTGGTTTGTGCGTACGTGCGAATGACGACATCAACAACAACGTGATTTTGAAACGTTTCAGCAGATCCGCACGTCATGTAGTATCCATTTATTTAGGTGTTCGTCGGTACTAGACCCAGTCTTGGGCCTATCACTATTTGGTTACGGTGTCGGACTTTCATTTGAGGAAATTCAGGAATCATCGACGACACAGGAGTACAAGAGCGGTTTGAATAGGTCGAGGGTTTGAGGCCGACGAGGCTATCCCAGTGGTTTTACTATCGTAGGGGTCGACCGTATTCCGTATTTTCAGCGAGAATTATTCTGCCCTGTTATTATTATTCGTATTATTGTTATTGTTATTTTCGTTTTGTTATACCTATCAAGTCGGGCGCGGACCAATGGGCATGAGTGACGTTTGTCTTTGCAGGCGTACTACCCGCCAACCAAGAGTTGTTATGAAAAGGTTGTATTGGGTTGATCCGTTGGGGGCCAAGAGAAGGCGGACTATCCCTGACCGGAGTGGACAGGAGCATAGTAAGGCGACCCATGACCTCTATGGGCGCCGACCGGTTTCATGGAACCCCGTTCCACTTCGGCCTCTTAAAAAAAAATTATTTTAAGTATTTACTACCGCCGCCCCAAATCGACACCTGAACCGGATTTGCCTGGGCTCGCGCTTCAGACTTTGTAGCAGGTTCGCCGTCCTTTCGGTCGTCAAGTGGGGTAGACACCTGCATAGGTTACAAGCAGCGGGGTTGTCATCCTACGAGGCAGATTGAGTTGGCAGATAAAGTTTTTGCATATACCTTGTCGGATTTCGACTTCCTCTACCATCGTCTGGATGTCTGTATCGACAACCTTTGTGGTGTCTGGGTTAATGCACAAGCTGGTCGGAAATCGAAGGAGTGTTGAACGTCTGTCGAGTCTTGAGAACAAGAGCAATCTCTAGTACGCAGCTTATGACGGTATTGTCGAGCAAATCAGGGGGAATAACACCCATCATTGTCGGACCGGGTATAGGAGCGGAAGGTCAATCGAGCTTTCGAGTAGTTGGCAATATATGAGATCACCCAATGATAGACAGACCAAACTGCGCTAGGCGTTGAGGAACGTTGCGGCAGGATGTCGCGTAGTGGCACAGGAAGACGAGGCAACAGAAGCTAGAGAAGACGGATTAGATCGAGACACGTTTTCAAACTAAGTGCAATAGGTAAGGGAGAGGAGACAAAGTGAACCTGTACGTAGGTTTGCGCTAGGGGCGCTTGGAGTTGAAGACGGGGAAAACGATGAAGACGAACAAGACTACTGTAGGAGGGGAGTTTGGCGTTACTCACCCGATTCTTATCGGAATCGAACGGCCAAGGAGTCAATGTTGAGGTTTTCGTATGAGGCGATCACGGTGGCAAACTCAGAAAGACGGATAAGGGAATGGGTAAAAGTTAGAAAAGAAAAAACGAGCGCGAAAAGATGGTGGAAACGAAAAAGGGGAAGAGAGGAAAATCGATTTATTCAGTCCTTCTCGACCGTTTTTTTACGAACAAAAATGCGAATTTGGGGTCTTGACCACGGGAGAGTACGTCGACGTTGTTAGTTTTGGTGTTAATTGTGTAGAGAAGGAGTTGGGTGAGAGTGAGACTGCGTGGAGGTGTTGAGGTAAAAGACGTGAGGAATGAGGATCTCTCTCGATCCTTGATGGAATCGGGTAGAGTAAAAGAATAGATGGGGGGCTTTGGTTATGACGAAACCAATGGTACGATCAAAACTGGACGTTAGTAGCTAAATCTAGTTACGTAGAAAAAAGGTGTTGCACGAAAGGAATATGACTGCTAAAAGTTCGAGTGTATCTTCCCACATTTAAGGGAAGGTTCATTCTCACTTTGTACGTATTGATGAGTGGCGGTGTCAGCCGTAGCTACACGTTTTTCTTACTTCCTACCTCCTTCTTCAGCTTCGTGTTGCTCATGCAGGGTGATCGTTTCGCTGTCATGATATCACGTTCGAAAGTTGTTGCTCATCGACGAGATTGATGTCGCCAAGCCCCGCTAGTGAGACCTGGTCAGGAAGCTCGACACAATATTTGTATGATGTTGGTAGCTTCTCCTCATTTCAAGCGGCCAGTATTCTCTCATCCGATAGTCACAAAGCACATATTTTAACGTGGTAAGACGATAACTCTTCATATGTTGAAATGAAAGGTTCGTCCACGCAAGTGCAGGAAGTCGTGATACTGTCCGGAGACTGGGATAGGATCCGAACACTGCTCTCCATTACGACATCAACGAAAGCGGTCACCATCGTGGAGATTCGACATGCTAAACTCGATACAACCTACCGTCGATTTCTCTATGAAAGCCCATCGCTTTCGGTCCCGCACACTTGTTTTCGAATGAACTAGGTTGTATGAATGGTCGCGTGCGTTGTATGTTAGGAGAGGCCGTATAACCGAAAGGAAAAGAGAAAAGCGAATGAGGGGGAAGGACGATAGAGATAGGCATGAGAAGGAGTAGGAGCAAAGACTTACCTAGTTAGAATGTATGTTCGGTCGTCGGTTGCTGCTGCTTACGTGGACTGGGTGTTTCTCGAATAACTCACTTGTTTCGGGTGGTAGAGTGAGAGGTAGTTGACAATCATGTGCATACGGGGAGTGAGAGAGATAACTGCATCATGTACTTATACCTTGGCGATTGGGCTACAAGATCTACATCTTCATATGCTTCGGTTGTTGTTGTTTTCGAGTGGGTGGGTGTTGTTCGCAGCAAGCCGAATAAGGTGGAAAAGGTGGACGATAGTAGCATGAATGATCTGCTCGTGTAATGCTAAGTGTTGCTGGAAAAGGGGGTTGTCGGATTGCAGCACAACTATGTATTTCTTGTTGCTTTACCTTTTATGTTGCCACTACTGCTGCGTTGCTCTAACAACCAAGGATGTTGTCTGGATCTTGTTGCTGAACTACTCTGAGTCATGGTGCGAACAACACCTTAGTGTGGTATGACCGGGCACTTGTGGCCTGTGTCTTGCGGGTTTGGGTCGGACGTGACTGTGCATTTCGTTGTGCACCTGTTGTGGCATTGCTACTAGCATTGTGCATTGCATGGCACCTTGCCGTTACATTTGCTGCATGCACGTCCGTATTTGAACAGAACACGAAGAGGTGGGGGAGTGTGCTATTTGAACACAGTCGTTCTAGGCTGCGTGGCGATAGTTTGGTCAGATAGAACGACATGTGGTTTGAAGGTAGGAGGCAAGCTTTGCAAGGGGGTCTATTGCTGCAAGTGGGGGAGTCTCAAGGGAGTCAACAACTGAAGGTTTGACTTCATTTGACCAAGCTGTGCTGCGTTTTGACCATCATTGCGTGGCCCTCGGGCGAATGATGATGGCAAGACCCTCTTCTGGGAGTTGAGTTGTCCCCCTCTTGTATCTCGAGAGTCCGAAACCCCTCATTATGTCCTTCTTACTTTAAGTTTGATCTTGTTCAGAGAGGAAGGCGGCAGGTGGGATTGCAACCGGTAGGATCACAGCAAGACTCTGGGAGGAGTCTGCCCACCGATTGCGGAAGCTCTTCCGGAACTCAAGAGGAGTCCCGGAGGCAGGGAACTGAGAGGTAACCATTTTGCTTTCCCTCTATAAAACCGGTTATAACTTATATCTGTACATCTTGCTATGGTTGACTTAGTATCTGTCTGCATCCCAACTTTGACTTTATGTTTGACTTTCAGGACAATCCAGACTCAATTAAAGGAATGATTGTGCAATGTCAGTTTCAGTAGTATTGTATTTACTGAAAGCAGATTGTAAAAAAGGATTGCATCTGGGGGAAAGGTGAGAGGAAGGTTGTTTTGCTTATGTTTGACCATGTCAATCAAAGGCTAGGAAAGTCTTCATAAATTTGGAGGGTCCAGTGCTATGTTTATTTTCGATTGCCTGGAAGACCAGACAGGTTCCCATAAAATTGGGTGGTTTGGTTACTCTGATTTTTTAGGGCTATTTTTGTTTGACTTTTAAGGGACCAAGCAGGCTTCTATAAGATTGGATGGCTTGGTTGTCTTGCTTTATGTGAGTTTTCTTATTTTTATTGGTTTCTTAAAGAGCGTCGGGCATGTTCCATAAGAGTGGATGATTCTAACTCTCTTTGTTTTATTATAAGGGGAGTTTAGGCGAAGGACTGAATAGGTTCCCATAAAATTGGGAGGTCTGGTCTGGAGCCACGCACATGTTGGAACCAAAGCGATAAACTTGTCTATATTCTATACTATTTTACTAATGAACCGACTTGTCATACATTTTTTCATAAGATTTGATGGTCTAATTATAGCTTATCACTAATTGAAGAGAATATAAATTAATAACAAACTTGTGGTAAGAAAGGGTAGACTCAACCTTGATATAAGATGATCGGTTCAATCATATGTTACCTTAAACGACTAAGTGCAGACATTTGTATATAACTTTGATACTTAAACAGTTCATGGTGACTAGGTTGGACAACCTAGTCATATGCCCAAGGAAGAGAAAAATTGTAGTACCCTGTGTTTGTGTATATCCAAATGGCTGAGCTAGACAGGTTTGCATAAGATTGGATAGTCTAGCTTTACGTCTTATATAAGCTGGGTATAAGAGATAAATCATTGAAAGACTACGAACTATTGTTTGATTAGGTTAACTTTAGGCTGATGAGAATACTTACCTTTGTGGTTTCACCTTGCATGTGGTTGAGTGAGATCACTATCTGGTTTAAGTTTCAGTTTTGATAGGTAGTTGCTTTAGATGCTCGCCACGTCCTAGAGTTAAAAAGTTAGTTTCAAATCTTGCATTTTCTTAGCTAAGTTGTTTTTAATTAGATCAATTCTCGCATTTTCTGGGATCTTTTGTTATACTTGGTCTTGTATAAATCTTGGTAAGCTACTTTCTCTACGGTAAGCGTTGCCGAAATTTCTACAAAACTAAGGAGTTAATCTGAAAGTTCAGTTTGTCTAAATTTTATATATGGCTTAGTAAAAATATATAAAGTTTCATTTTCTTAAGGGAGTGTTGCCCAAATTTTTGCTAATTTATAGAGTTAGACAAAATTGGACATTGAGAAATCAAAGTTATTTTTAAATTTTGAACTTAGCTTAGTATAAATTTTAAAAAACCATTTTCTCTATGGGAAGCGTTACCGAAATATCTACAAATATAAGGAGTTAGTTAAAATTTGTCTTGGTAGAACTCAAGTCTTATGTTTGAGTTCATGTCTAAATCTGGGGAGTCTACATATCTAAAGGAGATGTTGCCCAAATTTTTACTAATTCAGGCAGTTAGATAAAATTTTATTTTTTACAGTTGAGGATTGTTTCATTTTTTCATATTCGTGTTAGTATAAATTCTAAAAAGACACTTTTCTGCTGAAATGTTCTTATTTTAAGGGAGTTAAATCATATTTCGATAGGTTGCGATTCTGGCGATCCACTATATATAGAGGAAATTCTGCTATAGGTCTACCTTTCTTTGAACACATGCTTAGAGGTAGATTTGAACTTAGATAATAGGGGGATTTTGAGTGAGAATGTGTTATGGAGGTTTATCTCCCATACACTGATAACTACCGTCTTCCCCCGAACATAACGCATATGCGTTGTATTTGAGTTTTCCAAAAAATCATTTTTTTTCAAAGTTTTACCCTTTTTTTCGAATACAATGACACTTCGAATATAACGCATATGCGTTGTATTCGAATAAAACACATATGCGTTATATTTGAATTTCACGAAGAGAGAATTGTTGTATTCAAATATAACTCCCCCCAAGGTCAATGCCTGCTTCGTTCTTGTCCTGGTGAACGGGACAGTCTCGTGCAGGCCTGTAATTACAGATGCGTTGTGTTTTGGCCTTGGGCATGACAACTTTTGCAAATGTCGAAGGACTTCAACTCATGTTTTTTTTTTTTTCAAACACAAGGCCTCTTCCATTTGGAGGGGCAACAACCAACATTTTTCCTTTCCGAAACAACTTCACTCTATTAGTGGGGAGCAACATTTATCACAAAACAGGCCCAGCCACAGTAATAATAATAATAGTTAAAGTTGGCCGATTGACAACTGATAGGGGCAAAATCTGGCCCGCAGTGGCAGGAGAAAGCACATATGGGATCAAAACACACTCACACTTGCAAGTTGCAAGTTGCAAGTTGCAGCTAATCGTTTTTTTTGCCCCCCCCCCCCTCTCCCCCCTTTGCTTGAAGCATTGCTATTTGCAGGGAGTGACATAAATACTGCTTCTAACTTCGCATTTTACCAAATTAAAGTAGGTTTAAAAAAAAAAAAAAAAAAAAAAAAAAAAAAAAACACCACTTGTGGCTATTGGTGACTGTCAGCACCACTTGGGAAATAATGGAACCGTCTCGAAAACAACACAATGGCCCCGTTTATTTTGGGAGCGAGAGAGCCTCACATGCAGCAATAAAGGAAAATACATATATGATCAAGACTCACCCAACACTTGCAATTCTTAAAAAAAAATAAAAAATAAATAAAAAAAATGGTGTATTCATGAAGGATAATATGACGTTTATTACTTCCTCAAGGAAAAACACCTTGACCTTTTTTTTTTTCCTCAAAATTCGAACTCCATTACTTTTCAAAATTGAGGTTGAGGACCTCAACATTACATCCCAGTGAGAAATATTGGAAGCATCATCCAACTTAGCTTACAGGCGGTACGCCTGCGGCCCTGCGGGCCTGTCTTCAGAGACCCTGCAGCTCACAAGTTGCCTGCTACGCTACCTATCACACTACTGCCTACCTATCAACCTACTGCCATTGCACAACCATTTCCTACCCATACACACCCTACAGCATGAGTATGGAACTGTGCCCAAGAGGCTAGCATAACTTTAGGTATCCAAAATTTACGAACAAAAAAAAGAACGACAAAACTCAGGTAATAAATATTCCCTCTCATTCCGCGTCAGAAGTATGTAAGTATACTACTGAAAAATAAGTTATACTGCAGTGTGATACTCTATTCTAAAAGTATCTGCAGCACCTTGTTGAAGTAACTACATGGAACTACCATCTCAAAATAAAAAGTTCCTCGATGCGAACGAGATCAATTGTCCTCATTGGTTGAGGATGCTCGTAAACTGTGAAAGAAGAGTCAGATACATCTTGAATCCGAACCGTGTAGCGCTCCAGACTCATTTCAGCAAACGCCAACAACTTATAGTCAGGTGGTTCACCGGATTCCATACGCTTTTACACATTTTCGTCGGTAATATCGTCCGACTCTTCAATCGTTTGCATGCGCTCAATGAAAGAACTGCGGAACTTAACACACGACATTTCTGGATTTCGACCATGAAGTGCATGGTATAAACATTGCCAGAGACTATCTGGTTCACCTACCGGTGCATCCGGTGGAATGAAGTACTGGGGAGGCAGTAGCATCCCAAGATCCAGTGCAGGTGGCGCATCAACATACTCCTCAACAAACTGCTCATTCCAGTTCTCCACAATCATGGCAGGGTCGAACGGTGCTTTCAAAGGAGGATGTAGAACAGCCATGTTGAATTCTGACTTTGACACAAGTCCGAGTCCACACACTTGAAAGACATTTTTTATCTCAATGGAAGTCTTCTCTTCACCCATTCCGCAACCCAATTTGCGACTACCTCATAAGATGGGCACTTCGGGTTGCCTGCCTTGGTTTGCATGCCCGTGTCATTGATTGCCTTCTCAATGTAGGCATCATACTGCTTGCTGTAGTATTGTTGAAACCCACGATTGATGGCGACATCGAGAGGCTGCAAAATGAATGTCAAGTTGGGGGGAACAATGTGGATGTGCACATTTATTGCCTTCAACCGTTGATTTTGTGCCAGCTTCACATGTGAACCGTAACTATCAATCATGAACAGAATGTGTTCCCGATCAAAAGCAGTCTCGCCGCGGCAGACAATAGTGTTGTGAAAGTAGTTCATAAATGTTTCCTCAGTCCACATCCCACTTGTGTTCACATCCACGAAAACACCAGAATCTAAACTTGGTTTGTTCTTCAAATTTGAAAATAGGACGTGAGGCTTGAATATCTGGCCAGCGAAGGAGATTGTGAACGTTGCTATAAACCGTTTGAGAGAAGTTTCTCCCTTTCTCAACAACACCTCACGACTTCCTCTTTTCGCGAGTGTTGATGATGGTTTTGTCTCAAAGTACCGAGGTACTTGATCCATGTTGAAGAGGTTTTTAGGAGAGATATTGTAATTTTCGATGATTGTTTGACATTTCTGCATAAAAGCACGACAAATTTCATCAGCACCCTCCGACAATGTCCGTGTCGTGGCTCGGCGGTGTGAAACAAAATCCTTATGGACCTTGAATCGTGCCAGCCAACCAGCTGATGCAAGGAATGATGTTTCAGCAACATCACCTTCATCATCCACATCCCCTACAACACCGTCGTCCTCATCCACTGCTTGTCTTTTCGAATTGTATAACACCCTTGCTTTCGCTTAAATGTATTGATCGCGGATACGCAAACCTTTCCGTTTTTTCTCTAGCACACATTCCTCAAACTCTTGTTCTAAAGCCTCAAATTGTGTCTTTCTTCCTCCCCCCGCAAGCCGACGTTGAGTTCTGGTAGTTGTCCTGGGATCATTCAGTGCAGCCTCCAATTCCGTCCTCTTCTCAATCCAGCCCCTCAGTGTCCCTATGGCTATTCCATGCCTCAACGCGAGAGCTCTCAATCCATTCTCTGTTGAACCCTTCACATATGAGTGAATAATGTCCAACTTTGTTTTTATGGAGAAGCTTTTCCGGCTGGTGGCGTCAGCCGACAAACGAGGAGCCATCCTTGGTTAAAATAACTGTAGGCAAGCAATAAAACAGAAGATAATTATTTTTGTTTTTCCTAACAGCAGTAGCAACTATCAGGATCAAAGTCAAACTCGTAACTCGCTATCAAGGAAATCTCTAGAGTGAACGAAAATGTGATGACACTCGGTTAGCTGCATACCTTTTTTTTTTCCTCCTTTCAAATGAACGAATTAGATATTCCTTCCAAATTTCCAAGATCACAAGGGCTACTTGTCGGAAAATTTGCGGTATAGCCGCACAACAAATTACTGTGGATCGGCAAAACAAACTCCTGAAATCAAACAAGACTATTGACTGCACCCCCCACTCACGTGTGTGTGTGTGTGTGTGTGTGTGTGT
>BFEA01000210.1:1739147-1762260 GCA_003427395.1 Chara braunii | reverse complement strand
AACTCGATGGGTAGGGGACAATGCCTACCGAACCAAAGTGTGTAAGGAGGGTACCCAGTACTGGATTTGACCGTGATGTTGTCTGCCCAAACTGCGTACCATAAATACTTAGGCCATTGTTCCGCGCGACCTTTGCACCATTTTCCTAGGGCGTCCACAAGTGTCTGGTAACCCCTCTCTACCGGTGCATTGCTTTGGGGGTGATAAGCGATTGTATAGGCTGCTCCGATCCCTGCCTTTTCCAATTACACCTTGACCTTCTGACTCAAGAATTCCGCCCCCCTATCCATGACTATCCTCCCGACACACCCGTACCGCGCGATATACTCAAGGAGAAAATCACTTACCTCCTCCGCTGTCTTCTTCTTAATGGCCTTCGCTTCTACGAATCCGGTGAGGTCATCCCTGGCGTTGATTATATATCGAAGTCCGCCTACCCCTTTTGGCATGGTCACCAAGTCTACATGGATCTTTTCGCCCGGAACCGTGGGAAGTGACGGGACTAAGGGCTCTTTGTATCGAACCGTCGCCCTCTTCTGGCAGGCTTCACACGTAGAGCAGTACTTCTCCACTTCTGTGTATTGTCCGTCCCACCAATAAAGCCTACGGACCTTATCGAAAGTACCCTTCACCCCCCTATGACCCCCAACGATCCCGTCGTGGAGTTCCTCTATAACCGCCCTTCTTTCCCCCGGATCACACAACAGCCTCATGGGTATCGCGAACTTGGAGGGTCTCTTGAAGAGATGGCCCCCGCGCAAGCAATACCCCAGTGCCTCTTGCCGGATTCTTTCGGTCCCCGTTTCCCTACCGGCTAAGTATAGTCCTATGTCTCGGTACTTCCCGTCATAGAGATTTGCGAGAAAAGTCCTTGGACCCTCTTCTTCCCCCCGGTTGCTCCCCGCTATTTGCGCCCTATTAGCGACGACTTTCATTATCTCCTCTTCGGCCATTGTCCGTTCTTCCTCCTTAAGCCTATGCAGGTCCTCCTCTCGAATGGGAAGCCGGGACAATCCATCTGCGACCTGGTTCTTGGTCCCCGATATCCTTTCGACCCTATAGTCGTAAAGCTTGATATGGATAATCCAGCGTGCGATGGTCAGATCTGTCAGTGAGAAATYCTTTTGGAGGACTGCGGCCACTGCTGTCGGGTCCACCCTTAGGAGAAATCGCCGCCCGTATAGGTAGTGACGGAA
The DNA here is from genome assembly GCA_003427395.1 of Chara braunii. Taxonomy (NCBI): domain Eukaryota; kingdom Viridiplantae; phylum Streptophyta; class Charophyceae; order Charales; family Characeae; genus Chara; species Chara braunii. The sequence continues at coordinate 1,761,064 of BFEA01000210.1, read as the reverse complement.
GACTTTTAGGAAATGCAGTACCCCCAACACTTCCTTCTTGAATTGGCTATAATTTCTCTCTGCGGGGTTCAAGGTCCGACTCTCGAATCGCAACGGTCTCTCTGTCCCCTCCCCATCCTTTTGTGATAGGAGGCCCCCCACTGAGTGAGGTCCAGCGTCCGTGGATACTATGAACAGACGACTCTCTTCGTCTTCGAAAAACGGGACTCCTAGGACCTCCCCACCTTCGCGGAACTCCCCCCTTCAAGGCTTCCATGGCCGCCGTTTGTTCTTCTCCCCAAACCCATCCTTCCAATTTCCTGAGGAGTCTTCTAAGGGGTTCTGCTTTCTCTCCATAGGCCTTTATGAAGATTCTCCAGTAGCCCACAACCCCTAGAAATTGTCGGACCTCCGTCATGGATTTGAGAGGCGAAGGCCAAGTCATCAACTTTACCAATTTTTCAGGATTGGGCCCCCGCCCTTTCTTATCGCAAATGAACCCTAATATCTTGATGGAGGATAGGCCCCAACGACTCTTAGTCCCGCTTACCGTGAGGTTGGCATCGTCTAGTTTCTCAAGGACATCCCTGACATCTTTCATGTGGTCGGCCACAAACTTTCTAACCCCCGGTAAGCGGGACTAAGATGTCAGGGGTGGCAGTCTCCTTGGGTGCGCTGGCCACCCACGTCGAGGCGAGTCCTATTCTCCTGCTCGCCCCCGCTGCGGACCCTTCCTTCCTCATTTTTCCATCAATCTTCTGCGGCCGATATTTTCCCTGGCTCTTCACCCCGGCCCACCCTGTCATGCGAGTGGTCCTTTAGCTAGTCAGCTTTACTGCTCACCTCCCCCTTTCTCTCAACCCGCCTCCTCTCCTTCTCTTATCGAGGCAGCAACAATTTGAACAGGGCTTGCGCTATTCTCGGGCAGCTGGCCCCATCCTTTCTCAATCTCTACGTGACACCGAGTTGCCGCTGGGGCGTTCTCCAATCTGCGCTTCAGATGGTCGTCCGCTCGTGACGACCACCCGACTGATTGCACCTGGCCACCCCAGATCTCTTAAGCCGTAGATACGGGATCTGCCATCGCCCGGGAACTTATCAAGCTGCAGTCCGCATTACCCTCCCGGGACCCGTCTTCGGCATGGTCATGCATTCGTCATGAGTCTCCGCAGGCCCCCGAATTTTCCAAATCTCGCCCAAAGTCTGACTTCGACCCCTGATTCCTGGTTCCTAGCGTCGAAAATTCCGGCTTTTGGGACCCGCTCGAGCCTGCTTGCGACCACAGTTCGATCCGCCTCTCCGGCCTGTTGAAGGATTAGTACGAAGACCCGACCATCCAGGGGCATTCACAGAGCACACACTCACACGTACACATATATCAAACCCAGACAAAACATCAAAAAAAGGAAAGGAAAAATCATTGTTTGTTCTGAAAAAAGCCGTCGGCTGGTAGGCAGTCGCCCGACAACCAGCCTACTCCAATTCGAAAAGGGGCCATTTTGGGGTGTTCCTCTGCTCCGAGTGCGTATGTCTGTGGGTGGGTAATAGAGAGAGAGAGAGAGGGAGAGTGTGGGAGAAAGAGAGAGAGAGAAAGAGAGGAGGAAAGCTAAGCAGAGAGGTGCGAGAGAGCGAAAGAGAGACCTCAGGGGGAAAGAGACCAAGAGAGGGGGAGACGGGAGTGCCGACCAAGGGAGTCCGTAAAGAGCAGGGACTCGGTCAGTCACCAGGCAAAAGGTCCACTCTTATTTGACAGCCCTTCCCGTACGGAGAGTTGGTTAGAGCAATTCCTTTTCGGGGGCTAAGTCGAGAAGTTGCCCTTTGTCCGGTGGTCTCTCGTGTACCGAATAAATTTTTTTTGTTGAAAGGAGATCTGTTGTGGCAATTCTTCTTCTTGACCGCGTCTGAGCAGCTTTTCGTGACCGGTCAAGTTTTTGTGCGAGGTCCGTTGTGACCTGCTTTCCGCAGTATTTCTTTTGCTCACCTGGTCGCGACTTCACTCGACCCGAGTCGGCTGCGGTGAAAGTCGTCTCCCACGCCCGTTCGGGGCAGCTCTAGACTAGGGGCTCAAACTGCTTAACTGCCCTGCGATCGTTTTTTTCTCTTTGCCATACTCACCTGGTCGTCAATTTAAACTCAGTGTTGGGCAGCCCCGCGGCCGCTCTAGTCCCGCTCGTCATACGCTGGGGCCCTTTACTAACTCTGCTCTGGGTCCGATTCGAGCTGGTTGTCGGTGACGTCTCCCGGTCCTAACGTCGTTTGCCCTGGGTGTTATCATCAAGAAAAGGGCCGATTGGCTCGGCTCGAGTTTTCTGAGGGGAACCTAGGCGTGCGTACCCCTGTGTGCCTGCGGGCCGCCCACTCTGAAAAGATCCGGTCAAAGAGAGGTAGGGACCAGGGCCGGATCTGGTACCTGGCCGCGCGGGAAGTGTCGGCGGGTCATTCGGGGGCGTGTCGCAAGTGCGCAAAATCGGTTACAGCAGCGGGTAAGAACTGGAAGCAGCGCCTCACCCAAGGGAGAGCATCCCCGCTACAAAGTGGCGCCGTTGCCGGGGATGAGCATTCCTCCCGCGGCCGCGGCCGGCTCAGCGACTACGGGGTGAGGGAGGACCAGCGTGACAGGCAACGATGAAGAGAGTTTGCGACGTTCTTCAAAATTTCTGCATTAAGTTCTTCGGCACGCGTCTTCAAGGTAGTCTCTGGCGGATTCTTCACGGTGATCACGTTTCTTCTCGAGCGACGTCGGCGAGGGTTTTATTGGGGTGGGGTTTGATGTTGGGGTTTTTCGGGGGCGAGGGGGTTTAGGGTGTTGGGGCTTGTCTACTTGGTTCTTTTTGCAGGTCCGCTCCGGCCCGCTTGCGATCTCGGTTCCCACTTCCGGCCTTCGAGGGGAAAAGCAGGTCAGTTCCTTTTTATGTGCTTGGTTTTTGCGCCTGTTTATTTCTAAAAACTTGAAAAACTAAGGGGGTGCACAGTTTGCCTGAGGGGTCTGAATGAGGGTGAAGAACAACGAAAGGGGAGGGAGAAGAATAGTCCGGGGAAATAATATAAGGGGGTCGGCTCAAGGGGAAGAGAGGGAGAGGGAAAGAGAGAGAGAGGGGAGAGGGGTCCGAGGGGGTCCGGTAGCACTGTTTATTTGGGATCCAAGGGGGTCACCAAGTGTTTTTGATCCACACGGGTTATGGAGGGCACCTACCCGGGGGCAAAGCCCTGCAAGAGAAAGTGTGTCTAGAGAGGGGATAGGGGCTTCGATTCTCGACCCACGGGGGCTGACAACGGTTCCAACTCCCGCAAGGGAGCGAGACTCTCAAACGACACCGGTTCGGGACTTGAGAGAGAGGAGAGTTGTGCTACGGGCACCGGGGCGAGGGGGGGAGAGAGACACGCCTACTCGTCTTAGCGAAGGCATTAGAGGAGAAGGGGGTACTTGGGAGGCCTTGGACGAGGGATCGGAGGTCGACTCCTGGGTGGACCGGTGTCTAGCCGATTTCTCGGACTCGGAACTGGGGGACTATTGGGACTACGATAACGAGTATTGAAGACTCAAGGTACATATACTTATCAACCTCACCTGAGAGCCTCTTCCTAAAGCTCCGCTCTTCCCACCCCTTTTTCAAATTTCCCGATCTTCTAGTGATTCCAAGAGAGAAAAGAGGCAGCAGGAGACGGAAAAGGAAGAAGCGAACGAAGTGCGAAGAGTTCACGACGAGGAAAATGGGGAGGGAGTAGATAGGCTAGCGATTTCCGATATGTAGGTGAATCTTGTCCTGGGACCCGGGTAATTCCACGCTTGAGGTGGGCCGAGTAGAGGCGTGGTACCGGATAGGCTAATTAGGACTAGAGGTTGGTTAAGTGGGGGACATAGGGCGCGGGTGTGTGACTTCGGTCCGACTCCGGGAAGGGGGTTGCCACCCTTCCTCGGGGATAACCTGTGTCCGCGGCTAGTCTCTAGGCCGAGAGTGGGGAGGAATCTCTCAGCGGGGGAGGACAGGAAGGTAGCCGAGTTAGACGACGCTCCTTCTCTGGTCGATTTGATCCTTCTGAGCTCACAGGCTTCTTTTCCTCGCGGGATAGAGGTGGTCTCTTGAGTGGCCAAGAGGAAGTGGGGACTTAGGAAATTTTCCTTCGATTATACTGTATGAGCCTAGAAGCCGTTCCAGAATGGATTAGTGTGTGTACGCACGAAAGTATTGATGTGTGGTGCTACTCCTTTAGACTATGGACGGGGGACTTTGATGTGGGTGTCTATGTAGAGGAGGGGCAAGATCAAGGAGAGGACTTCCTTCGTGGGTGGGAAGAGGCGATAGGCCACTCCCGCTTTTCGCAGGGGGAATTGAGGGGTTACGGATACAAGTATTTCTACTCTCTAGGATATCGAACGTACCCAAGAGGTGGTCGCCCGACGCCGGTGATTCCGGACGCTTATCTTGATGGATCGGATGGATGGAAAGTACTAGTGGGGATAGTGGAGCGTGTGGTGAGAGCGGCGAATCCATGAGCTTGAGGCCTTTGGAGTTTGAACCCGCAGAAATTAGTGTAGGTGATATAGGCGGGGTAGATGTTTGGTGTTATACCTTCTACTGGTGGACCGGACACTTCGACATAGCCTTGTACGTGGAAGAGGGTGTTGATAGGGCGGCGGGGTATTTGGATAGCTGGGAGGAGGCGATCGGTCACGCGCAGCTTGAGTGGCAGCTGCTGGGGGCTTACGAAATTAACTATTTCTACTCGTTGGGGTGTAGGACGTATGCGCGAGGGGGTAGGCCAGTCCCCATTATTCCGGACGCCTTCCTGGACGGGTCGGACGAGTGGAGAGAGCTAGTTCAAATCATAGAGGAGATAATCCTAGGGGATGGATAGGACCGTAAAGGGTACTGAGAAAGAAGGAGTTCGGATAGAGAAGGCGGATTTAAGCAAAGACCGAGAGTGCTTCAGCGTCCCCTTAGACCAGCGCACGGAGCGGTATCTAGCCGGTCGCGAGAGGGGGTTAGAGCTGGACAGAGGGGGTTTTCTTTGGGCTCGTTTCGCGGTAGGAACCTGGGAGGGGGACAGGTGGTCCCGGAACAGGCCCCAAAACGGGAAGAGACCCAGGCGCACGGTGATCCGTGCGGAAGGGACTGTCTACTTAAGTAAGGAAGCCTGGGTCGATTGCATTACACATTTGGTCCTGGGGTGGTACCGTGCGGATCATTGGGAGGCGCGAGCAGATCCGGTTTTGAGGCAGATCTTTGAGGTTGAACCCCTTAGACACTGCCCGCCCATTGAGGTAAGGGTGACCTGCGCCCGTGACGAGGAGTACCCCCGCGCCTTAGGGTGTGTCAGGGCCATTTTTCCGTCATTTGTTTTCCGAAGGGTAATCGGGAAGGAGGAACGGTACGACAGGGTAGTGCGGTCCATAGTGCGGGAAAAGGGGTGGCAGCTCTCTGTTAGGTCACTCCATTGGTACTACACCTCTTGCGTGGATAACCTGGTGCCGTACGGGATCAAGGCTTGTAGGATTCGTGCCGAGATCTTTAGGGAGTCCACCCAGGACCACGAGGGAGGAAGGGACTACGGTTACCAAAGGGTCTTCGGGGTGCCACAGAGGATCTTCTAAATGAATGGTGTTCCATGATAGAAAGCGGGGCTGCTTCTTAGAGTCCCCATTAGAAGACCGTGAGGCCCTTAGGCTGATCCCTAGTAACGGGGAAGTCCCTGATTGGGAAAGGGTAGAAGAAAGGAGGTCTACGGTCAGTGGGGAGTTCGTGTGGGTAGAGTCCAAAGAGGTAGAAGGCCAAGATGTTGGACGAAGCCTGGAAATAACCGCGGTTATTTTCATTGCCCCGGAAGCTTGGGCGAAGCTTGTAGTGCCTCTAATTCTGGGACAAGGGGGTGGGCTGGAAAAATTGTTACGAAAGGCGAGAGAACTGAGAGGGGAGTGGATAAGTAGGGTTAGAGAGCGATTTGCATTCGTGGCCGTGGAAAGGGAGAGGTTCGCGAGAGAAGGAGAGCTTCCAAGGTCGGGTTACCAGTCAATTGTGAGGGTGCCGTCTTACCTGTTCCCTAGGGCGAACGAGGGGAAAATAGTGTCTTCTAGAGAGGGGTAGGAGTTTGGGTCTTACCTTCAGGGCCCTGTGGATACTATATATGCACTGCATCAATCAAGGTATTCCGCCATGCAAAAAACTCTGGGGTATTTTCCGAATACTGGGTTCTCTAGAAAAGACCTACACTCTCTCTCCGGAGGATTATCACAAGTGGGTCTTTAGAACGACATTAGCAGATGGTGAAGTTCATTCTTAGTGAAGAAGGGGTGGTAGAATCGATAGAGGCCAGTGACCCCGAGAAGGTTTTAGTTCCGGGGGACCCTCAAGTGACCCCTTATTGAATGAGCGTTGAGAAAGGGGGATTGATCAGAGAAGGGGCCTATGTGTGGGTTCGAGCTCGGAGACTCAGTTGGAAGGAGGGTGTAGAGAGAGGAGGCCCGACCGACCTAGGTCGTTTCCTAGAGATAAGGGCTACAATTTTTCTCAACGAAGAGGTGTGGACCGAAGTTTCGAGAGGTTCAGTGACCGGGCAGCTTACGCAATTTGAATACCGAGAGTCCGCAAGGTTGTTGGCGAACAACCTGATGCTAACAGACTACGAGGAAGGGACTTTCGAGTCGGGTTCCCTAGTTTTCTTCGCCGAGCCCGGAGAGGTTCCTCGCGCTTCCGCGGTCCTTCACACTAACCTGCCCCGGTTCGTGGCCAGTTCGTTCCTAAGGGACCCGGAGGAGAGAGTAGTAACAGTGCTTAGGGCGGCTCGAGAATCCGGGGTGCGGGCTAGGGGTTTGTTCTGGCTTTATACTCGGTGCGTGGACGAGGGAATTCCCCCAAGGAGTGAGCTACCCACCATATTCGAAAGATTGAGGGAGTTTGAGGGTCTCCGATCCCTCGTCGCGGACGTTCCGTACGCCCGCTTCTTCGGAGAAGAGCAGGTGCCAAACCGGCGGGGTTTCGAGGGCCGATGATAAAAGGGATCCCGGGAACTCCCTGGGCATCCATAGAACCCGTAGAGGATACCGAAGAGGTTGTCAGTATCACTCTACCCAAGCCGGATTGACTGAGCCAACTAGGGCCCTCCTGCGAGAAGAAGGGGAAATCAGGCGCGGTAAGGCTTTCGTACGATTTGCGGTCAGTCGCGAGGGAAGGGTCGTAGTTGGAGAAGCCCGAATATTTCTTTCGAAGGAAGGCCTTGTTGAGATAGCGCGTAGCTTACGGATTGGGCAAGACCCTCTCTGGGACGCGCAAGCCGTGAGAGGCCGACTAAGGAAATTAGTGGAGGGGTTGGGGCCTCACGAAGGGTGCGACGAGGAATATCTGGTGACCTACGAGGGTTGGGAAGAAGTGTCGCGGTTCCTCTCCAGCGAGCCGGTGGAGGTCCCCCGTTTCATTTTTGAGCGGGTTTACCCCTCCGAGGCTGTCAAAAGGGCGGTAGGAAGAAGGGTTTCCATCCTAAGTCAGTTCAGGTTCACGGGATCGGACCTTCACACCTTGCTGACTTGGTGTTTTCGGGATCCTTATAGAGACGATTGGTCGACTCTAGAGGATCTGGGTTACGCCTTTGAAGGGTGGGGTCCACACGCGAGGGAGTCCAAGATATCGTGGAGGTACCTAGGTAAGATCTGCGAGGGAGAGCTAGCAGGGTTGGATCCTTCCGGCTTGATTCGAATAGCAATTGCGTGTCGACGAAGAAAGTTAGGGGATGACCGAGCCGGACCCTGAAGAGTTTGTGGGGTTGGATAGAGTAAGGGAAGAAGTTCACAGGATCCTTGCTCTTTGCTGGGAAGAGAAAAGGAGGGATAGGCCTGGGTCCTTAGCCAAGATCAAGTTACTTGAGATGGTCACGATCGCAATCCTCGACGAGGTCACGATGAACCTTCTCTCGCGATAAGGGGATGAGAGCCACGTTCGTCTCCAATAGGATTCGTTGGGAGTTAGAGACCTACGAGGACGGAAGCGAGGTTAGGGTTGAAGGGGGTGCCGAGCTTAACCTGGAATTGGGAGAGGACCGGGTAGTCCGCGCCGAGACAGAATTTCTAGTGGAAATCCGAAGGCTGGCCTTGTGGAAAAGAAGAAGCTGGACCACGCTAGCTACCTTTTCAGTCCACGTTAGAGACGCCAGTGGCGTGAGATTCTCGAGGACTTGGAGAGAGCCCTTGTTGGAAGTAGAAAGAAAATTCGAAGAGGACTCTAGGTACCTAGGTACGCCACTGACATCGAGGACACACGTCGTAGAGACCCGATTTTGGGATAGAACGGGAGAATATGAGGGGGCTTTGCGCCAAACCCTGAGGGGGGACAAGGAGACCGGTCGTGCTAAGTGCGAAGACTCGTTGGTCGAGGTCGCCGAGAGGTTGGCAGGCGTGAGGTGAGGCTCCTATGATTAGATACGAAAGGGGGGACCCTTACGGTACCATAGAAAGAGTTTGGACGTGGGGAGGGAGATATGGAGTGACTCTCCCGAGAATTAGAGGAGAAGAAGAGGTGACTACCGAGTTCTTCGAAATTTACGAGCAAGAGACGGTGATCAGATTCTCAGTAGCGTCCGAGGGGAGCAGCTGCACTAGGAAGGCGGAAATCTTCTTGTCCCCTGATGCCCGGCTAATCTTCGCAACTGAATTAGCGGAAGGGAAAAATCCTCTAGACATTGTCGAAAGAGCCCTAGAACGAGTGCGGAGATTAAGAAGAGTTGGCACCCGGGACCCCGTGAGCGACAAGGTGGAGTACCGAGGGAGGACGGAAGTTCCAAGGGCAGCCCACGGGAGAACTTGGACCATCCCTACCTGGGCCAATCGGCTACTCTATGCTGACGACGAGACTGTGAGGAGAGTCCGATTGAGGAGTCAAGTGATAGAAAAATTCCCGCTGGGAGAAGGAGGCCATGAGCTATTCACCCAGTGCTGGGAGTCGAGGGAAGACACCGACTTCGAGTGGTGGGCCCTCGTCGGGGAGTTCATCAAGCCCCTGTTCTCCGGGCAGGCTGGTGATGTGGATAGGGATCTGATTAGAAGGTGTGCGCAAGAGGGGATTAGGGGTTTCTCGGACCTTGAGATAGCAAATCTTGCTTTGGCCGCTAGCGAGGAGAAGAAGCTGCGGGATTCTTGGTGGACGGTGACCAGCGAGGAATCAGAGGGAGAAGGTGTTGGCGAGGATTCTAGTGAGGAGAAGGGGGGACCGGAGGAGGAGAAGAACTCGGAAAGTAACGGGGACAGTAGTAGTGACGCAGACGATAGTGAGGGGAGCGGCTAGAAATAGCCAATGAGGGTGCATGGAGAGTGAAGTAGGGGCTGGTCTCCCTAGTCCGGCGGAAACCACTGAAAGAAGGGAGATCGTGAAGAGCCCCGAATTGGGGGCCAGTCTAAGTAGGGTAGTGGAGGAAATGACAGAGGAGGCGGAGGCGCTAAATAGGGCCGAGGGGGGTCCGAATATGGCTCCAGGGGGAAGACAAGCCTCGGAGGGGCAAAGGACTGGCACGGAAATGCAAGTGCATAGGGATGTGGGGCCGCAGGTAAACGAAGGGGTAGCGAAAGCCGCGAGAGGCGTTCCGGTGGAGTCCCGGTGGGCTGACCAAATGGATGTGGAAGCAAGATTAGAGGAAGCACGAGAATTTTCTAGAGATAGACAAGGGTATCGACCACTTAGGGGAGAGGAAGAGGTGTGCTGGGACAGGAGAGACTTGCGAGAGGGGGGGTCAGCCGAGGCCGACGGCCGGCCGTGGAGATGGGCCGATAGGATTCCGGAGGGCGTCGCTGGTGAAAGACAGGCCTTAGTGGGACCAAGAACTGGCACAGAGAGGCGAGTTTCTGCGCGGGAAGGGACGATCGAGGGCTCGAGGGTCCTTCCTATAGAATCTCAGTGGGGGGATTTACCGGACGCAAGAATGGGAGAAGCCCTGGAATTTCCAAGAGATAGGGGGGGGTACCGACCAATCCGGAGAGAAGAGGAAGGGGGATCAAGTAAAAGGGGTCTTAGAGACGAGAGGCCGGCGGAGGCGGGTAGTAGGCCACGTAGATGGGTCGTGAGAGAAGCGGATGCTGCATGGGCGCCTGGCGAGATAACGGGCAGGAGTCCCGAAGAGGCTTTAGAGGTCAGGACCATGCTCGGTGGGAAGCAGACTGGCCGGATGAGCGGGGCCGCTACGGAGAGGACCCCTGGGAGCCATCAAGACCTCGAGGCCGGGTGGAGGAGCCCGATCCCTCGTGGTACAAGCCATACGATCCGACAATCGATGGGTCAATGGAAGGTCCTTATTTTCGCCGATATGACGACCGACGGGTGCCCTATTACGACGTCAACCTGGGTCGGGAGGCGCTTTTCTTCAACAGACGAGATATGACCGGGTTCATGGAGAAATGGGAAAGTTACGCTTACCGCAAGAGATTCTCCGAGAGGGAGTGGATCGACTATTTCATCCAGCGCTCGGACCCCGAGTTAGACACCGCGATCCGGGCTATCTACCCTTCAGACGGACGGTGGAGGACCTTCAGGGCAAGCCTATTGCAGACTTTCGCCTGTGATGACCTGATCCCAACCGTGGAGGGTCTGAGACGCATTACAAGAGAGGAAAGGGAGAGCTTGGTAGCCTTTACCCGTAGGTTCAAGCGTCTGTCCCAAGCCCTAGTGGATAAGGGTATGTTGTCCGAAGTAGATAGGTGCGTGATGTTCATGCTGCACCTGCCTGAGGAAAAGAGGAAAGAGGTCCTTGAGAAGGTCCCTAGAGATTCTGCCAATTTTGAGAGAGTCGCTGAGGTGGTTTTCACAGGGGGAGGGGTAGATGTAAGGGAATACATGAAAGAGACCTTGGACATGGCTCTCCGCAACATGCGAGGGACACGGAACGATGGTCCAAGGGGGAGCGATAGACCGCCACCTGGTCCTCCTGTTCCCCGGTGGGGAGAACGGCCTACTGGGTGGAGGAACGAGTCGAGTGGCCAGGGAGGTTGGAGGAACGACCGGGAGATAGGGGGGAGTCGCGGTTTCGATTGGGGAAGTTCCCATTGGAAGGATGTTAGGGATGGGAGATGGGGAGACGCCCCTCAAGCAAGCACCCCTGGGCCGCGACCGGAGGTTAGGGCGCCACCACCACCAGCACCACCACCACCGGCTCCACCTGCGCCTAGAGCGGCAGCCACACAGGGGGGTCCGCGCCCCAACAATCCCCAAGCTCGGACCGGGTGTGTCTACTGGAATGAAGAAAGCCACATCAAGCGGGACTGCCCTTATCTCACGGAGGCTTTAAGATTGGGAGTGGTCAAGCTAAATGAGAACAAGTGGGTTGTATGGGGAGATAGCGGAGAGGCGGTCTCCTTTTACCCATCAATGAAGGTGAACGTGGACAAGAGGATGACCCTTCAGGAGGCTAGACTGGGAAAGAAACCGGAAGTCGGAAACTCCTCCAACACTGCTCACATCCAAATGGTGGAGCCACCGGGAGGGTTGTCCATTAGGGAGTCCCAAGTATCAAGCATCAAGTTCATAGATAACCAGCTCGAGGAAGAGAGGCCCTACCTAAGGGTGAGGACGCAGGTCGGGGCCGAGACATCAGAGAACCAAGCAAGCGTGACGGAAAGTACGGAAGTAAAAAGCGGCGACAATGACCAGCCAATGACCGATGCGAAAGCGGTGGAGGAAAATAAGGAAGAGCCCACCTCGCCAAAATCGCCTAAGAAAAGGGGGCCCAAAAAGTTCGAAATGAAGTGCACTCTGTATGAAATAGACACGGTGGCGCCTCTTAGGAGGACTCTTATGCAGCCCATGCAGTGCACACTTTTGGAATATCTAGCCACAAGCAAAAGTGCCAGGGAGGAGCTCCTAAGCATCACTAGGAAGGTTAGAGTCCCGATCGTTGGGGGACCCACGGTGCCGGTGGAAGGCCCAGCCAAGGAAGAAGTGCAGGCTCACGTATGAAAGTTTGTGGCCGACTATATGAAAGATGTCAGAGATGTCCTTGAGAAACTAGACGATGCCAACCTCACGGTAAGCGGGACTAAGAGTCGTTGGGGCGTATCCTCCATCAAGATATTAGGGTTCATTTGCGATAAGAAGGGGCGGAGGCCCGATCCTAAGAAATTGGTAAAGTTGATGACTTGGCCTTCGCCTCTCAAATCCATACCGGAGGTCCGACAGTTTCTAGGGGTTGTGGGCTACTGGAGAATCTTCATAAAGGCCTATGGAGAGAAAGCAGAACCCCTTAGAAGACTCCTCAGAAAATTGAAAGGATGGGTTTGGGAAGAACAAACGGCGGCCATGGAAGCCTTGAAGGGGGGAGTTCCGCGAAGGTGGGGAGGTCCTAGGAGTCCCGTTTTTCGAAGACGAAGAGAGTCGTCTGTTCATAGTATCCACGGACGCTGGACCTCACTCAGTGGGGGGCCTCCTATCACAAAAGGATGGGGAGGGGACAGAGAGACCGTTGCGATTCGAGAGTCGGACCTTGAACCCCGCAGAGAGAAATTATAGCCAATTCAAGAAGGAAGTGTTGGGGGTACTGCATTTCCTAAAAGTCTTCCGTCACTACCTATACGGGCGGCGATTTCTCCTAAGGGTGGACCCGACAGCAGTGGCCGCAGTCCTCCAAAAGRATTTCTCACTGACAGATCTGACCATCGCACGCTGGATTATCCATATCAAGCTTTACGACTATAGGGTCGAAAGGATATCGGGGACCAAGAACCAGGTCGCAGATGGATTGTCCCGGCTTCCCATTCGAGAGGAGGACCTGCATAGGCTTAAGGAGGAAGAACGGACAATGGCCGAAGAGGAGATAATGAAAGTCGTCGCTAATAGGGCGCAAATAGCGGGGAGCAACCGGGGGGAAGAAGAGGGTCCAAGGACTTTTCTCGCAAATCTCTATGACGGGAAGTACCGAGACATAGGACTATACTTAGCCGGTAGGGAAACGGGGACCGAAAGAATCCGGCAAGAGGCACTGGGGTATTGCTTGCGCGGGGGCCATCTCTTCAAGAGACCCACCAAGTTCGCAATACCCATGAGGGTGTTGTGCGATCCGGAGGAAAGAAGGGCGGTTATAGAGGAACTCCACGACGGGATCGTCGGGGGTCATAGGGCGGTGAAGGGTACTTTCGATAAGGTCCGTAAGCTTTATTGGTGAGACGGACAATACACAGAAGTGGAGAAGTACCGCTCTACGTGTGAAGCCTGCCAGAAGAGGGCGACCGTTCGATACAAAGAGCCCTTAGTCCCGTCACTTCCCACGGTTCCGGGCGAGAAGATCCATGTAGACTTGGTGACCATGCCAAAAGGGGTAGGCGGACTTAGGTATATAATCAACGCCAGGGATGACCTCACCGGATTCGTAGAAGCGAAGGCCATTAAGAAGAAGACAGCGGAGAAGGTAAGTGATTTTCTCCTTGAGTATATCGCGCGGTTCGGGTGTATCGGGAGGATAGTCATGGATGGGGGGGCGGAATTCTTGAGTCAGAAGGTCAAGGTGTTATTGGAAAAGGCAGGGATCGGGGCGGCCTACACAACCGCTTATCACCCCCAAAGCAATGCGCCGGTAGAGAGGGGTTACCAGACACTTGTGGATGCCCTAGGAAAATGGTGCAAAGGTCGGGTGGAACAATGGCCTAAGTATTTACGGTACGCAGTTTGGGCAGACAACATCACGGTCAAATCCAGTACTGGGTACCCTCCTTACACACTTTGGTTCGGTAGGCATTGTCCCCTACCCATCGAGTTTCATATTGACACCTGGACAAGTGTCTCATGGAAAACCAACATGTGTAAGGGTGAACTGTTGGAAGCACGGATACAACAATTAGCCGGAAACTTAGATGCCGGGGTAACCACGGCCAGTGAGAACATCGAGAAAGAGAGGGTGAAAGGAAAGGATAGGTGGGACAAAAATCTGCGGGTCCGAAAGGCGCCCATAGGGGTGAACGACCTAGTGCTGATGTACGATTCGTCACTAGAAAAGACCTGGAGCCGGAAATTGACAAACCGATGGATGGGACCGTATAAGGTTCTAAAAAGGTTGGACGGGGGGGCTTATATGCTCGCGGAATTGGATGGGAGCAGGCTACGGGACCCTATCGCAGGGGCTCGTCTCAAAATCTTCGGATCAAGAGGGACCCTTAGGGAGGAGCCAAAACGAAAAGGGAAGGAAGCACTTGACACAAAATTGACCATCACCCACGAAAAGGGGGAGACCTCCAGACAAGGGGCCTCGTCTCGCCCGCCAAAGAAGGGGTACAAGGTTTGGAAGCCATCCCTACCAAAGACGACTAGGAAGAAGAAACGACCTAGAGAGGATGACGGTGACACCGACCGGTTAGGAAAACGCAGGCTAAGAGAGAGAAGGAACGCCTCAAGGAAAGCCTTGAGAATCAAACGGGARAGAGAAGAGAGAAAASGAAAGAGGGAGGGGCGCGAGAAGAGGATGAGGAGACGAGGACGGGCATAGAGTCRCTTGGGGAATATTGTACCATAGTTAAAAAGGCATGATGTGTYGAAAGGGAAAATTACACCATAGTTGGGAAGCAAGATTGTACCGTAGTTAGAGCGACAGGTGTCGTGAGGGGCTATGGATCCAAAGGGRGAAATGTWYKGWGAGTMGTSTGCCATAGTTTAAAGGTGGGGTTAAGGGAGAGGATGACACCGTGACAAGACAATAGGGGTTAATCTAACCAAGGGAATGTGATGAACGAGAAACACACTTCGAAGGTAAACATTGGGTGTGGGGCAAAGGYTAAAAGGAAAAGTTATGAGAGGGGCTCGCCGGGGGCGGCGAGAAATGGGGTGTGRGYTGGTTGTCGGGYGGCTGCCTACCAGCCRACGRCTTTTTTCAGAACAAACAATGATTTTTCCTTTCCTTTTTTTGATGTTTTGTCTGGGTTTGATGTATGTGTACGTGTGAATGTGTGCTCTGTGAATGCCCCTGGATGGTCGGGTCTTCGTACTAACCCTTTAACAGGCCGGAGAGGCGGATCGAACTGTGGTCGCAAGCAGGCTCGAGCGGGTCCCAAAAGCCAGAATTTTCGACGCTAGGAACCAGCTATCAGGGGTCGGAGTCGGACTTTGGGCGAGCTTTGGAAAATTCGGGGGCCTGCGGAGACTCATGACGAACGCATGACCATGCCGAAGACGGGTCCCGGGAGGGTAATGCGGACTGCAGCTTGATAAGTTCCCGGGCGATGTCAGATCCCGTATCTACGCCTTAAGAGATCTGGGGTGGCCAGGTGCAATCGGCCGGGTGGTCGTCACGAGCGGACGACCATCTGAAGCGCAGATCGGAGAACGCCCCAGCGGCAACTCGGTGTCACGTAGAGATTGAGAAAGGATGGGGCCGGCTGCCCGAGAATAGTCCAAGCCCTGGTTAAACTGTTGCTGCCTCGATAAGAGAAGGAGAGGAAGCGGGTCGAGAGAAAGGGGGAGGTGAGCAGTAGAGTTGCCTAGCTAAAGGACCACTCGCATGACGGGGTGGGCCGGGGTGAAGAGCCAGGGAAAATATCGGCCACAGAAGGTTGATGGAAAAATGAGGAAGGAAGGGTCCGCGGCGGGGGCGAGCAGGAGAATAGGAATCGTCGCGAGATGCGTGGCCAGCGCGCCCTGGGAGACTTGTTAACTGTCAGGAAGAGGCGCGCTCTCCCAGCCCCTTCTTGGTAACTGTTTTTGGAAAACCGAGGGCCCTACATTCGACAGCTGGAGAAATTCCAAGGGGAGAAAGGCAAGGATGAATCAGACGAGAAAATGGGGAGAGGGGAAAGGTTTTTGAGGGAATGATATTAAGGGAAAAGAGTGTGAAATCAGGGGTAAAGATTAAGAGGCGAAGTAATGATCAGGTGAGGTTCTTGGCAAACGTCGGAAGAGGTTGGTGAAGACGCACTACGTGCAGGGAACCAACTTTGAGCTGCTGGGAGGAGTTAGAGGGTAGCCGAACGGGCGTCGGTCGGATTTTCTTCAAACTTGAGGGAAGGGGAGACAGCGAAATAAGTGAGAATGGGGGGGAGAGACGAACGGACGAGAAAACGAGGTTCATCGACAAAGAGGTGAATCCACGAGCGGCGGAGAAATCGCTGCGATTGGGCGAGCTAGGTAAAATGTAGGATCGCGGAACAGAGAGACATGATCTTGGAGGCGGGAAGAGCGAAGTTGAAGGTGGGCGGGAGACTAAAAGATTTGAGGACAGAGTGGCCGGGAAGTCGAAAATTTGGCGAACTATTGGCGGGGAAACTAACAGAGAGGTGGAAAAGGGAAGGAGGGAGGAGGTTTGGACGAGCAGAAGGAGAGTAGGATCGACACGAAGGGAAGGAGAAAGTATTAAACAGAGCAGAGGAAAAAGCGAAAGAAAAAAAAAAGTAGCGAACGGGGGCAACGGGTGTACTCGCGTTCGGAGGCGGAACGCACGGGTGCTCCGCGCATCCAATCACCAAGCGCACGGGGGCCGTTGGCCGTCTTTACTCGTTCGGGGAAGAGCGCAACGGCGCTCGGGATTTCGGAGTTTGGGGCGCTCGTACGCGACTAGAGACGAGCGATCAAGGAACGGAGAGAAAAAGATAGAGAGAGAGAGAGGGAGGGAGCGAAGGACTACCATCTCCGGATCGTGCAGATGCTCGGGAGGTGCGACAGAGAGATTTGGGTGCTAGGTGAGCAGACTCGGGGAGGAGAGAAAACAAACGATAGGAGGGTTGCGCACGCTCGAGGTGCTTAGAACTTCTGAGGCGAACCGCGCGCTCGGGAATCGACGCTCGTAGGCGGGCTCCACTAGCTGGCTCGGGGCGTGCGAGCGGAAGGGGACGCGGGATCACCTCTGAAGAATGGGATGCGGACCATCAAGGGGGCACGGGTCAGACGAACGATCGAGCAACAAGTATAAGAGGGGGCGGAATCGAGAGGTGAAGGGGGAGATGCTCGAGCACGCATGTCTAGGGAGCACGGTCGCTGAGAGGTCGGAGTTCGGGGTCGCTCGGGAGGAAGGCGTCCGATCCGGAGTTCTTACTAGAGACTGAGAGAGAGAGAGAGGGGGAGAGGAAGAGGAAGGGAGGAGCTAGCCGAGAGGTCGGAGGAAGCTCGTACGGGAATGCGCTTCCAGAACGCTCAGGGGATTCGGCTCCGCGTGAGTGCCCAAGCTCGTGGCGGCTCGAACGAAAGAGCCAGGTAGCGAGAAGAATAGTGGCTGAGGGGAAGAGAGGGAGTACGAGGGAGACAAGCGCCGAAGGGAGTGCCCGAGTAGCTCCTGCTAAAGGATTCGGGACAGTCAGCGGAGCGGCGAGGTCGTTCCAAGGTACGTGCGCAGAAGGCACCGAGCAGGCTCGGGAGCATCGTCGTTGGAGATAAGCGTTTTCACTAGCCTCGGCCTTGCTGGCACCAAGCGAGTCAAATCACCGCTCGCTCTCCGCTCTCGCATCCTAGAAGAGTTCACCATTTTTGCGGTCGTCGCCTTCAAGTTCCTTGACTTTCGACGCTGGACTCCTCGAGATGGGTTCGCTGCCTCGCTAGGGACGAACTCTCTGAGTAGGGGCCGCCAAGAAGGGTCCGCTGGCCTTGCGATTTCGAGCTCATCACTTTCAAGGAGGGATTCGTCGGTATCACGCTCCTCGACTTCGAGTCGTATGTTTTCGAGTTGTTCACCTACTTCGTATCTGTCGCGCTGGTTTGGAGTACATTTCCCACTGCGTGGGTGCAAAGCGTCATACTTCGTCTTCTTCGATCCAGAGGACGTGCATCTCTCGGGCCGGTCAGAACACCCGCATACGGAGTGCAAGGAGAGAGAGAGAGAGAAAAAAAAAAAAAGAGAGGCTCGGACAATTAGTTAATTGTGACCAGTGGGGGGGGGGGTTCGGTGAGTCTAGGTACTTCATAACTGAGTTGACGCCGGAGGCTACCAGCCGGGTTCTTATCGATTTCACCCTCACTTTGTTCGGCTATCGTGAGGCGACCTACACTTCTTGGCTGGTATCGGGCTTTCGGCTGACGGGCGAACCGGATATCTGCGAAAAGGGGCCAGTTTGGGGTGTTCCTCTGCTCCGAGTGCGTATGTCTGTGGGTGGGTAACAGAGAGAGAGAGAGAGGGAGAGTGAGGGAGAAAGAGAGAGAGAGAAAGAAAGGAGGAGAGCTAAGCAGAGAGGGGCGAGAGAGCGAAAGAGAGACCTCAGGGGGAAAGAGACCAAGAGAGGGGGAGACGGGAGTGCCGACCAAGGGAGTCCGTAAAGAGCACGGACTCGGTCAGTCACGGGGCAAAAGGTCCACTCTTATTTGACATTCCTTCCCGTACAGAGAGTTGGTTAGAGCAATTCCTTTTCGGGGGCTAAGTCGAGAAGTTACCCTTTGTCTGGTGGTCTCTCGTATACCGAATAATTTATTTTTTTTGAAAGGAGATCTGTTATGACAATTCCTCTTCTTGACCCCGTTTGAGCAGCTTTTCGTGACCTCTCAAGTTTTTGCGCGAGGTCCGTTGTAACCTGCTTTCAGCAGTATTTCTTCTGCTCACCTGGTCGCGACTTCACTCGACCCGAGTCGGCTGCGGTGACAGTCGTCTCCCACGCCCGTTCGAGGCAGCTCTAGACTAGGGGCTCAAACTGCTTAACTGCCCTGCGATCGTTTTTTCCTCTTTGCCATACTCACCTGGTCGTCAATTTAAACTTAGCGTCGGGCAGCCCCGCGGCCGCTCTAGTCCCGCTCGTCATACGCTGGGGCCCTTTACTAACTCTACTCTGGGTCCGATTCGAGCTGGTTGTCGGTGACGTCTCCCGGTCCTAACGTCGTTTGCCCTCGGTGTTATCATCAAGAAAAGGGCCGATTGGCTCGGCTCGAGTTTTCTGAGGGGAACCTAGGCGTGCGTACCCCTGTGCGCCTGCGGGCCGCCCACTCTGAAAAGATCCGGTCAAAGAGAGGTAGGGACCAGGGCCAGATCTGGTACCTGGCCGCGCAGGAAGTGTCGGCAGGTCATTCGGGGGCGTGTCGCAAGTGCGCAAAATCGGTTACAGCAGCGGGTAAGAACTGGAAGCAGCGCCTCACCCAAGGGGGAGCATCCCCGCGACAACGTGAAGGCTTTAGCCCTGGTGGTTTTTATTTATTTTATTAAGGTTTTCACCCAGACTTTTATTGAATGTTCATTTAACAGAGGTGTTGAGTATTTATTTTGGAAGTTTGGACGAAGGTTGACGCTTACATGACTAAAGCGAAGTGGTATGAGTATAGAGAATGATTGAAGTTGACCCCGTGTAATGCATGGACTATTTGGCTGAATCTTTGATGTGATTGCATGTATGTTTGTGATTCGGACTTTGAATTTGACTGTCTACGATCGCATACATATATATGGCTGAGGGGAGTCTCACTGTGACTGTGAGAAGTGATCGTCATATATTTATAACCCCTTATATAAATAGGTACATACATATATATTGAGAGTTTGCATGGCCTATCGTGACCGTGCACAAGGGTTAAACAGACTATGTGTTGAGAGGAAAAGGGAGACCCCTTTTTATTTGTTTTCTAAGAGTTTTATAGTTGGACGTTGTAGTCTGTAGCAGCCATCAAAGTCAAACCTCTTGAGTTTGCTCCAGGCCCTGGATAATGGAGCTGGTCTCCAGGGCAATAAGAGACTATTGCCACCACAAGTATGAGCTGGTGTACCACCCACTCTCCGCAGGGTGCAAAATAAGGTGTGGTTCTCAACCGCATTTGGAGGTTGTCCAGTCGTCGAGAGATTAACCCCTCAAGGCACGTGTCAGCCGACACTTGAGTGTCGAACGCGACCCTCGAGATTATCCAGGACCACGTGATTATGGGTACTACATAGTACACCATCGTTGCGACCGCTTGCGTAAGCATGCATTGCTAGTTGATATGAGAAGACCCTGCGTTCGTGTGGTTTTATACCAAGTCCCGAGGGCAACGCCTATCTGATTTCCTCGTCAGAAGGTTATGGGATGACTACAAAATGGACTAGGAATGTTGCTGTTTTGTTTTGTGTCGTTCCGTGTATGTGTGTGTGTGTTATTTTTATATTTAAAGTATGGTATAACACGTGGTGAGTGGGATACGTCCTAGTCAATCGATGATGAGTTGTGTGTGGGACTTCAACCCCCCAAGGCCTCGGTTCGCGTGCGGGTCCGATAGAGGGGTAGGACCACGCGTACCCCCTATGCTACAGCGCACGAGAAACGCCATCGGTTGGTTCACCTCTGCGATTGCAATCACAGTAGAGAGGTGATAAGTCTCACAAGTGGAGGTAAGTTGTACCTCGCGTTGGCCCTATCCTATCGTAGGGGCTCGCGAGAGGTATGGCTGGCGCCCTCGGCCAGAGCAGCTTGCGGAAGCTCCTTGCATCTTGCGAGTAGCCCAACTCTTGCGCGACGTGCCCGGGAGGGTCCCGCCTTGCGCCAGATCGATGAGGTCGACACCACCCTCCGAGGTAACTTTGTAAAAGGGTTTATTTCTTTATTATTATATAAAAAAGGAAAAGTTTGTAACTACCGCCCCATTTCGGTTTTCAACATCGCCTACAAAATCTTAGTTCAGGCCCTTGTCATCCGGCTTTCTGGCAGCTACCACATTTAGTGGGGTGGGAACAAGGTGTCTTTGTTATAGGCCGTTCGATTTCGAAAAAAAATTGGCAACGTTCCAAGCACTTGAGGTTATTGGGGCCGAGAAGAAGGAAGTGGCAGTCAATGTATTAAATACGGAGAAAGCCTATGAAGGTCAGGTGGGCCTTCATGTCCACTACCCTGTGCAAAATGAGCTTTGGTCATAGATTTTGCCAAGTGAGTGCAAGCTATGTATATCAGTGCTACTTCCAGAATAATGGTCAATGAATATCTGTCAAATGAATTCCCTTATCCCGCTCACTGGGACAGGAGTGCCCCCTAGCCTCACAGCCGTCTGTTTTACAGTCAGAAGTATTACTCAATAATATTAAAAATAATTTTTGTATTACTGGTCTGGAATTATCTTCGTTATCGGGGCGAATACCCTTACAAGGGTATCCGTCCTGATTTTTGCAAACGACAGAAAATGAGTGGTTTAAGGTTTAAGTATACCGTGTGAGGTGCGACTGTGTCTGTGACTTACGTTGACTACATATTTGACTAGAGTAGGAAGTGTGTGGGCGCGCTGACTTTGAGGCGCGCGTGATCTGTTTAATTGTTGATGATTGAAGAGCCAGCTTGATTGCCGACACTATTTTTTATTTTTCTGATTAAGTTAGGATTAAAAGGATTCCGTCTTTCGATTGGGGTGCTTGCCTACGACTCATGCGTACGTGTGGAGAACGGCATCGACAACGATATGACTATGAAAATATTTCGGTGGGTCAGAAGATTCGGAAAGCTCGATCAAGCGACGGCGACGCAGGAATGTCAGAGTAGCGCGAAGGGACTGAGGGGTTGAGGGCCCGATGGGGCTATCCTCCTTGGT
This sequence comes from Chara braunii, assembly GCA_003427395.1. Lineage (NCBI taxonomy): Eukaryota > Viridiplantae > Streptophyta > Charophyceae > Charales > Characeae > Chara > Chara braunii. The sequence continues at coordinate 1,739,687 of BFEA01000210.1, read as the reverse complement.
TTTGCCACCGGCAACGTCAGAACGGTGCTAGCATTTTTTTTTTTTCATCACATTCTGGCAATTAAAAACTTTTAAAATATTTTATTGACATTTACAGTCGTATTATTATTATGCTCCGGCATTCCCTAACTCAAACTTGACACCAAAATTTAGAAGTTGTTACAACAGTCGAGGACCTTGAGCACGTGCTTCTCTTTAGCGGCCCCGTTTGGGTTCCTGCGTGTTCAGGATGCTAGCGAAAATTCCTCTATCCTACCCGCCTTGAAACACGGACCGAGGAGTTTAACGTGCGTGTGAGCTGGTGAGTAATTAGCCCACGAGGGGGGAGGAAGAAACTTGAGTGGCAGGACCCTCAACAGAAGCACCATCCGCCAAACATGCTTTGTTGTGAGAGGTTTAAACCATATGTCCCTCGCCCTGCTAGAGAAATCGACGTGGCCGTTAACGCGCCTCGTCGGGGGGTACCCCCCCCGACGCGGCGCGTTGACGGCCACGTCGATTTCTCAAGCAGGGCGCTAAGAAAAAAAAAACGGCGATTGG
>BFEA01000210.1:1708608-1738705 GCA_003427395.1 Chara braunii | reverse complement strand
TATTTGTTTTGTTTCTTTTTGTTTTTTTTTTCGCAGAATGATGTATGGTTTTTTTTTTTTTTTTTTTTTTTTCCGTTCTGCATTACCGGTTGTCTGAGGCTCGACAATAAAGTCTGAGGCTCAGGACGACCGGGCTACCGGTAGCCTGAGCCATGAGCCTTGACAACCGGTAGGTACTGGTGGTTTAAGCGTGAGTGTGCCCGTTGGGATCCGAAAGATGGTGGGCCGTGCCTGCACGCAGTGGGACAAGCGCACCAGGGTGGAGGCCGCAGTATGCGGTTGTGCACATGGAACCCTTCCCCACTTTGACCTTCAAAGTTCTCATTTTAATATTTGCTACTACTACCAAGATTTGCATTGGGAACCGCTCTACCTGGGCGCACGCTGCAGTTTTCGCAACAGGCGTTGGACCCTCCTATAAAACCACAACGAAGGCTAAGGTTGCACGCTTCAACATCATTCATTCTCGAGGCTGATTGATTTGGCAGGTGAGTTGTTACACACTCGTTAGCGGACTTCAACTTCCATGACCACAGTCCTACTGTGTGTATCAATAGACACCGATTGAGGTGTCTGGGTTAGCCCGCAGTTTGGCGTCGGCAGGCCCAGAGGAAACCACGGGTGCAGGCTAACACCGACACTAAGACCCAACTCGTTCGTCGGACCTGAGTATAAGGGCAAAAGGCTAAACGAACCATCTAATAGATGGTCTCCCTCGAAGTTTTCCTCAGGACAGCCAGAGCTGCTGAGCAATTTCGTTGCTCGGTTGTCGGACCGATCACTACAACCAGAGGAAACTCTGGTAGAGAGAGTTGCTGCAGCACTAGCGGGTGAGGGTTGTAGGACTGATCGGACCTTGTAGTAGCAGGACTCCAACTGCAGTTTCCCGCAGGATGACCAGAGTTGCGCAACCGTTCGATTGCACGGCTGCGCGACCAGGCGCTATGACGAAAGTGACAGATACGACGGAAGAGGGAGAATGGAAATAATCTAGACGAGGTTTCGCGCCAGATACAATCTACGAAGAAGATGAAGGCAACAAGGAGGGAGAGTTGTTGTTGGACGAGTGAAGTTAGAAGGATGAAAAGGATAAGGAGATGAAGAAGTAGAGTAGAGGCAAAGGACTGAAGGAAGGACAATGGAGGGAGTGAACCTCGACGCTGAATTGCACCAGGTTTATTCGAAAACGAAGAAAATGGCGAAGGATGAGATAAGTAGGGAGGAAGAAGAAATGCAGAAAGGACAGCGAATCTCGTCCGTTTCTTGATGAAAACGGACGATCGAAGACTCAATTATGAGGTTTCAGGGCGCTGGGAATGAGATGGAAAAGTTAGTTTTTGCAATAAGACTATAGTTTGGCCGGTGTACAGGTTAGTAGTTGTGCGCGGGAGGAAGTTTAGAGAGAGAAATCTAAGTGTTTTAGCGGAAGATTCATTCTCGTTTTGCACATTAGAAGAAGGTGTACACATGCGCGAGCATAGGGAAAAGCGAGAGAGGTTACTTACCTTATATGAAGGAAAAGCGGGATCGTGCTCGTAAGTGAAGAAGCGGTCGGCCTCGATTCCGACAGTGACAGAGACGGAGGACGACGAGGGAGACAAGGCAGCGAAGGCCGGCAAGAAAGTGATATGAACCTGGCCGCCGGTAAACCCACAATATTGATATGAGCCTGACCGTCATAGCGGTTAGAAACAAACTTATAAGGGACGTGGGTGTGAAAAGAAGTAGGAGGCTAAGGTGGGTGCGTGGTAATCGACAGAGGGTCTGAGGGCGACACAAAACGAATTGGGGATGAGGGATTAAAAAGGGGAGAGGGCGAGTGAGGAAAAGGCAGGAGGAATGCAATAAGAAGGGGAAGAGGAGATGAAGGAGCATGTATGAGAGAGAAGGAGGCTCACCTATTTGGCACAACTTTAGCACGAGGCAAATATTGTATTTGCACGTGGTTTGAAGGAAGGGTGCATCTGCAATTTGGAACAAAGGAGTGGTAATAAGCACGTCCGAAGTACATATTCTTTGTGTCCTGGTGAAAGACCCACTCCGGTTCTAACTAATTGGGATACTGCCTGATGCAGTATGTGCCCAGTCAATCTTACGACCATACTCGTTCAAAAATTCGGATACGGAGAAGTCGAGGGTGAGTAAGGAGATGACGCGTAAAGAATGATGCGAAGGCACCTGGTCGTAGGGGAGGTCTGCATGGTAGGCATCTGCATGAACTTTGATTGTTGCTGCTGGCAGTAAGTGACTGCTTCAACATTTCTGTAGGTTAGTAGAGTAGTTGTAGGGTGGCATTTTTGACATTGAGCCCCGGTAGGAAAAACAACTTCGGGAACGTTGTTGATTGCGGCGAGTTGCACCGTTTGTTGCTTGGGCGTTGCTGCTGAACCTCATCGTTGCTTTGTCTCTATTCACGGAGCATGGCTTTTGCTGTGACTTTGTTGTGTTCCCACTACACATCGATGCAGGTGTTTCTTGTGAGTTTGCAAGTGTTCGCTTTGTTGCAGTGCATTATTAAGGGTTGAGTGCGGATGAATTCTTGTCGTACGACACTGGGGCACGTTATAGTATATGGGTGTTGTACACTATGATAGTGACTTGTTGTTGCACGAAGTTGTCATAACCATAGTAATATGTGGAGTTATGTTGTGTTTACCTGCAATTCGAATAGAGCAAAGGAGGGTGTGCTCTATTCGAGAGCAACCTTTCTAGGCTGCGTAACATCAGATCAACCAGAGGGGGCGACACCACAACTTTGGGAAGTGATCAGGCTTTACAAGGGTGACTGCTGAGACTGTCAGGGGGTTGCTACTTGCGTCTTGGTCGTGGTTCGACCAACTTCTGTCGCATTTTTTACCATTATTGTATGACCCTAAGGCGATTGGTGATTTCAAGGCCCTCTCCTACGAGTTGAGTCTGTCCCTCTCTTGTATCTCGATCTCGAGCATCTGAAAACCCTCCTTCTGACCTTCTTAATCTAAGTCTAATCCTGGTTATGAGAGGAAAGCGGCATGCGGGATTGCAACATGTAGGACCACATCAAGACTCTGTGGGGAGTCAAACCACCGATTGCTGAAGCTCTGTCGGAACTCAGGAGGAGTTATGGAGGCAGGGAACTGAGAGGTAACCATTGCCTTCCCTCTATAAACCAGTTATAACCCATATATGTACTTCGTGCTATATTTGACTGAGTATATTGCATGCATCTTTACTTCGACTTTATGTTCGACTTTCAAGACACAAACCAGACTTAATAAAGGAATGTTTGTGTAAAGTCAGTTTTATTTTTTTTGTATTGACTAAAAGCAGATTGTGGGAAGGGATTGCATCTAGGGGAAGGGTAGGAGGAATGTCGTATCGCTTGTGTCTGACAGGGTCAATAAAAAACTGGGCAAGTCTCCATAAGTTTGGGGAGACTCAGTGCTATGTTTATTTTTGAGTTGCCTGGAGGACCAGACATGTTCAATAAGTTTGGTTGGCCTGGTTGTTCTGACTTGCGGTGTTGTCTGTAGTTGATTTTTTAGGGACCAAGCATTGTTCCAGAAGTTTGGGTGGCTTGGTTGCCTTGTTTATTTTGGGTTTTCTCAGTTTCGTTTGATTTTGAACGAGGGGGTCTGAGCATGTTCCATAAGTTTGGGTGACTCAACCTCTTCCTGCTTACCATTAAGAAAATAAATCAGGCACAGGATCAAACATGTTTCATAAGTTTGGGTGGTCTTGGTCCAATGCCACGCACATGCTGGAATCAGAAGGTTACAACTTGGCTATATTTGTTTACTATTTTACCTATGAACAGGCTAGTGAGACACTGTCCCATAAGTTTGGGTGGTCTGACTATAGCTTATCACAAACTGAAAGAGAGTAATAATTAAGAATAAACTTGTGGTAAGAAGGGTCGAGATGAACCTTTAGCTAAGATGATCGGTTTAGTCATATGCTACCTTAAAAGACTAAGTGCAGACAATTATATATAATTGTATACTTAAACAGTTCAGGGCGACTAAGATGGATAACCTAGTCATATGCCCAAGGAAGAGAAAAATAGTTGTGCCCTGTTTTTGTATATACTCAATGGATGAGCTAGACATTGTTCCATAAGTTTGGGTGGTCTAGCTTTATACCTTATACAAGCCGGGTATAAAAGGATAAATCATTGAAAGACTATGAACTATTGTGTGATAAGGTTGACTTTGGGCTGGTGAGAGTACTTATTTTTTTGGTTTGGCCTTGCATGTGACTGAGTGAGACTACTACTTAGTTTAAGTTTCAGTTTGACAGATAGCTGCTTTATTTGTCCGCCACGTGCTAGAGCTATATGAGTTAGTTCAATTTTTGCATTTTCTGAGTTAAGTTCTTTTACTTAGGTCAATTCTCGCATTTTCTAGGATCATTTTTTTTACTTGGCTTTGCATAAATCTTGGTAAGTTACTTTCTCTACGAGAAGCGCTGCCGAAATTTCTCCAAATTCAAATAGTTAGTCAAATTTTGACTTTCAAAAGTTCAGTTTGTCTAAATTTTATATATGACTTAGTAAAAATTTGAAAAGTCCCCTTTTCTGAAGGGAGTACTGACCAAAGTTGTACTAATTCAAGGAGTTTGACAAAATTGGACCTCGAGAAGTCAAAGTTATTTTTTTATGAAATTAGTTTTATATAAATCTATGAATAACACTTTTCTAACGGGAGTGCTGCTGAAATTTCTACAAATCTAAGGAGTTCGCTGAATTTTGTCTCAGTTGAACTCAAGTTTTGCTTTTGAGTTCGTATCTGACTTAGTATAAATCAAGAAAATTTCCTTTTCTAAATGGAATGCTGCCCGATTGTTTGTTAATTAAGGATGTTAGACAAAATTTAACTTTCCAGAGTTAGCGATTATTTCAATTTTCTTATTTCAGTTTTCATATTTGGGCTTAGCATGAATTTTGATAAAGTGTTTTTCCTACAAGAAGCGCTGCCGAAATTTTCTCAGTTTAAAGGAGTTAGAGTATATTTTGACATGTGACGATTCTAGAGATTCACTCTTTATAGAGGAAATCCGATCAGGATCTACCTTTTTTTAGGCATCTGCTTAGAGGTAGACTTAGGTTTAGTTAAGTAGAATGATTTTGAGCAAAATCGTGATATGGGGATTATTCTCCATGGACTTGTAGATTTAGCTTGGGGATTGGTCTGTCTTGTGTTACAAGTCGTTTTTATCGCTTGATTCAAGATTTGAACTAGATTCAGCTTTATTCCACGAGGATCATCTTCTGCTGTCACTGATAACAAGTCGGTCGCCGATTCATAGATTTACGACTCAACTCTAGTCCACTCTTGCCACTCAACCTAAAGGATTTAGCCTTGTGGTTTGAATTATTTTGTTAAGTTTTTACCCTGACTTTATTGAATGGTCATTTAACAAAGATAATGAGTATTTTATTTTGAGAGTTTCACAAAGAGTGAGGCTTGTATGGCTAAAGTGAGGGGTGTGAGTGCAGAGAATGGTTGAAGTTGTCCCCGTGTAGTATACGGACTCTTAGTTGAATCTTTGATGTGAATGCAGATATGTTTGGTGGTTCGGACTTTGGATTTGACTGTCTGCGATCACATACTTATATATGGCTAAGAGGAGTCTCATTGTGACTGTGAGAAGTGATCGTCACATATTTATAACCCCTTTATATGCATATACATATACACGCGTTGGGTGTTTGCATGGTCTGTTGTGACCATGCGCAAGAGTTAAACAAATTATGTTTTGAAAGAAAATGGAAATCCCCTTTTATCCTTTGTTTTTTAGAGTTTCTATACAGTTGGACGTTGTGGTTTGTGGCAGCCATCAAAGTCAAACCCCTTGATTTCTCTCTAGGCCCTAGATGATGGAGTTGGTCTCCAGACCGATAAGAGACGATTGCCACCACAGGTATGAACCTGTGTACCACCCATTCTCTGCAGGGTGCAGAAGAGGGTGTGACCTTCAACCACACTTGGCGGTTGTTTACCGTCGAGAGATAACCCCCCCAAGGTGTGTCAGCCAACACTTGAGTGTCAAATGCGACCTTCAAGATTATCGAGGACCGCATGAGCATGGGTACTACATAGTATGTCATCATTGTGACTGCTTGCGTATGCATGCATTGCGAGTCTATATGAGTTAGTCCTGCATCCGTGCAGTTTTATACTATATCTCGCGCAGGTCGCCTATCTGATTTCCGTGTCGGAGGGTATGGGGTGGTTACAAAAGGGACTAGGAATGTTGTTGTGTTGTTTGTTTTGTGTCGTTCTGTAAATGAGAGTAAAGTGGTGTACTCGTGGTGTGTGGGAGGCGTCCTAGTTGATCGACGACGAGTCGCGATTGGGACTTCAACCCCCTAGTGTGTCGGTTCGCGTGCGGGTTCAATAAAGGAGTAAGAACGCACGTACCCCCTATGCTATAGCGAACGAGAAACGCCCTCGGCTGGTCCACCACTGTGATTGCAACTGACCAACTTTCATACTGTGGACTGATAGCTCGGCGGGGATACGCTCATCGAAGGGAGGTGACATCTCCTGTAAGGTGAAGGTAAGTTGTACATTGCGTTGGCCCTATCCTGTCGTAGGGGTTTGAGAGAGGTATGGTTGGCGCACTCGGCCGGGCCGGCTTGCAGAAGCTCCATGTGTAGCGCGATGTAGACCAACTCCTGCATGACGTGGCCGGGAGGGCCCGCTCAGCGTGGTGCAGGACTGATGCGCTTGACACCGTCACTTCATTGGAAAGGAGGTACAATTGTCGATGACCTGACGGTTATCTGCGAAAACACCTTACAAAATCGGAAGATCAATTATTAGTTGATCAGGTCACGCAATAACATACTCCTTTTTCATAAATTACAAACTCTCTCTCGAAGTCATGGTGTTATCTTCACTGTTTTTTTCGTATTATGGTTTCCACTTACCATTTGTCTCCTAGGTGACGAGACCTACAAAAATATCCACCGGAATGCAACCAAATATTTATGGAAGTCTTTCGTAAATGAAGATCAGGGTTTCATTACGAAGGTGGCATGAGGAACAGTGACCTGTCCAAGATCTCAAGGGGTTATGAAAATATTAATCCATAATATTGCTAGACTAGCTAAGTCAGTAATTAAGGTTGGATGCTACTATGAAATGTTGGATCCACTTCGCATAGTATATCATGGGTTCAGAATGATCTTTGTCATAAGAGGGCACCGTTTGACAATATTGTTTGATGTCGTTCTTTCTAAACATACGTGTAAAGTTTAAAATCTGGTGTAGTATTTTGTATGTCTGGAAAAAAGTGCTCCTCTAGTGGCTAACAATCCGATCATCAAGTTGAAAGTGGTCAATCATAATTTGTTGGCTAACAATCCGATCACGAAGTTGAAAGTGGTCAATCAGAATTTGTTTGAGAACACACTTATTCTTGCACCCAATGGGTCAACATTTTCAGCAAGGGATGAAGTGGGTAATTTTGGTCGTGCGTGGGTGGAAAAAAAAATTCTTCATATTAAACACTTATGGAACCTGGATACAAATGATTCGGTTACTGGTGAAGATCTCATGACTTTTATCATGATGCCTCATTTAAGAATGAAAACGAGAACTGTGGAGATAGTATTGACAAATATCCCGCAACACTTATCTGCACTACAGAAAGGAATAATTGAGCAAAAAACTGACACATATTTATCACAGATGACCACCATAAGTTATGGAAAGTCTTGGGCCCAAAGTTGGGAAATGAAATCCGAGTTGAAAAATGGTAGTTGACTATCAGCAATACGGATAAAAAACCACTCCCTCAGACACATGCGTTGATTGTGTCAACCACGATTGATCTGTCGGAGACCAGGGTGTTGCAGTCTAGAGGAAAATGCTAATTGCCCGCTACAGACTCAAACTTTTGAACAGAGCCTCTTTTAGATAAGTGGGGACAAATCTTGGTGACCTCGTCGAAGCAAGACTCGCCTTACTTGTTCCAGTATACGACTAAAGTGAAGATTAGACATATTCAAACAAAATTTTCTTTGTCTATTTCAGCTCTAGCCACTAGAAGGTTCATTATACAGAAAGAGGTTGATGCCCTCAACCCTGATTGAACCTCCCTATGGAAGCGACTGAAAAATTCATTTGCAAAGAAGTGTGAGTCTCATGTCGAGTCCGTCTTTAATGGTTATCCCCACAGTCCTATGACTATCCTCTAGAGGTCTGGAGTTGTCGACCACCTGCTTTCGTTGTAACTGGGGTTGGGAGACTTAGGAGTACATGTGGGTTATGTCGTCATTAGCCAAATGATATAGGCATGTGGTTACGGATTCAGTGGAACAACATGGTGGACGATGTCTTCTCATGGAAGGATGATTGGTTATTATTCGATATCCTCCCAAACGCTAATCTAAAATACTATGTGGGACTGGGCTACGTAACACTCGTCTGCAGAGGTGTTGTTCTTCAAGAGATTTGAAGAGCGAAAAACATCCGCATTTTCAACAGGACAAAAATTATTATCTGTCAACATCAAATTAAGAATAACTTGAGACTTATAATCTCGGCAGACTCGAAGAGTTGTTTGAGGCGTCATGGACAACCCCGCTAGTGGTTCTGCAAGACCTTGGTCCTGGATAACCAATTAGTCACCATTAGCAGAGAAACAAAATTAAAAATATGTAGGTGGTTGAAGCCTGATTAGGATTGGGTTTGCAAAAGTCGACTTAGGCTCTTGCTTTATTAATGCATAGATGTGCTAATAAATATCAAACACTCATGGTAAAAAAAAACTAAAATTTCTTGAATTGGACAACGGAGCTTGTTGGTAAAACTTGATGAATTTGTGGTTTTTAAACCCGAATTCGTACTTTCTGTTAATTAAGATGAAATCTATGTTTCCGAATTCGTGTTTTTGAAACTGAAAACGTTCATTCAAGTGACGAGAAACTCTCCAAAGTTGATACCACAACTTAGTAATTTTTGAAGTTATATTCGCACGTGTATTCGGGATTCATTACCAAAATCGAACTTCGAAATTTTAGGATTGTCGGATTTGACTTAGTCGTTTTTTGAAGTTATATTCGCACGTGAATTTGAAATCATGTTACTGAAATCGCACTTTGGAATTTCATAATTTCGAAGTTATGTTCGCACGTGCGTTCGGGATTTCGTTACCGAAATCGTTGTTCATGATTTCATGATTTTACTTTGTTGTTCTTTTAAGTTATATCCACAGGTGCATTTAAAATTTCGTTACCAAAATCGTACTTCATAATTTTAAAATTCTACTTAGCAGTTTTTCGAAGTTATATCTATACATGCGTTCATGATTTCGCTATTGAAATCACACTTCGTGATTTTTGAATTTTACTTAGCCGTTTTTCGACTTATATCGACAAGGGTGTTCGGGATTTCGTTATCGAAATCGCACTTCTACATTTAAGGATTTTACTAAGTCGTTTTTCAAAGTTATATATACAAGTACGTTCAATATTTCGTTATCGAAATTGCACTTCGGGATTTAAGAATCTGAGTTAACAGTTTTTCAAAGTTGTATGCACACGTGTGTTTGGAATTTCGTTACCAAAATCTAACTTCGGGATTTTCATATTTTACCTAACTATTTTTTGAAGTTGTATCCGCACGTGGATTCGGGATTTTGAAATTTTACTTACCTGTTTTTTTAAGTTATATCCGCAAGTCAGTTAGACACCTTATGGCTTAACCGAACCCATTTAGGGGTTGTATTTATAGGTTGGACATGTATATCAGTTGTTCATTGACAGTGCTTACCCGACTGAGAGTGATTAGAGAGACCTCGATTGGATTTCGATCCGCATGGGCTAGGTTGGTCTGTTGTAGGAGATTCACCCCTCAATTATGTCGCTTAGAGTTTTTTTCTTCGGAGTACTAAATACCTAAATTAGAGAGAGTGTCTAATGGCCGAGGAGACTTTCGTCAGAGGCCCAAGTGTGTACCCAATCGTTTCGTCGGATGAAGGTTGATGGGTCAGGGTTCATTTCTCAGTCATGGGAGAGTGCTTATTTTTTTTCTTTATTTTTCCTATTACCGTCTAGTCTTTTTTATACTCGCCGCTAATGATGTCTCTTACTACCTTCCTACTCGTTTATTCTGTTTATTTTGATTTTTTTTCAGCTACGAGTCGGGTGGGTAAATATTGAGTCGTTAGAACTAAGAGTTAAATTTGAAAGAAGTGAAGTAGTTGGGATCGTATTTTCAACCTGCTTTAACTCTTCTTATTTGATTTTCTTTCGTCGGTATGCGGATGGTAGAGCCACAACCGTTAGAGATGCCCTTTCTAGCCCCCGTATGAGGTATATGATCCGACAGTGAAAAACCGACTTTTATTTAGAAAGGTAAGATGTATGTCCAACGCAATTAAATCATTATGTTTGTGCTATCCATCCTTTATAGCTAACGAATTTTTCATAAGGTCCAAACCAGGTTTACCAAATAAATTTATACATTTCAAGAATAAATAATAATCAATAGGTTCGGGCCTACGTAGCACCGTGTTCTCGTTCGGAGGCGAACGCGAACAAGCGTCAAAATCCCTCCGAACGTGGGGAAAAAAAAAAAAAAAAAAACTAGTTCTCAAAGAAATATGAAAATAATATATGTTATGTAAATAACAATACAAGCAACTTTTGTCTTGGAGTCATGTTCAAATTCATAGTCAATAATGAGTTAAAAATCAAAAACCAAAACAATAATTATTATTTTTTTCTTTTTTTTAACGAAAAAACAAAAATGTTCGCCCGAACAGGTTTGGGAGCTCTTCGCGTGAACGGGTGAACACGTTTGCACGAAAGTGAAGGGGTGCGAACACGTTCACTGTGCTACGTATGTTCGGGCTATATATATATATATATGATTGCGATTGATAGTACTAAAGTGTTTGCTCTCTTTATAGGTAAAAAACAATTCCCCTGATTTTCACATGTGTAATTTTTTTTTTTTTTGCTTTTTCACTTGTTTATTTGTTTTTTTTTCAATTCTCCATCTGTTTAAGTTTCTTTTTCATCTGTTTATTTTTTTTTACTTCACTAATTGAACTCTACGATTAAAATAAAAACAAATTGAGAAATATTTCGGTAACATAACAACGTATCTATAGGATATATGATCATAATATAACTAAGTAAACCACGAAAATACCGAAGAGTGTTTCGATCATCAACCACTGAATTTACATACGGATAAAAGATTATAGTATGACTAAGTAAATCACAAAAATCCTGAAGTGTGTTTCGGTACCAAAACATCTATAAGTAGATAATTTAACTAAGTAGATCAAAAAAATCTCGAAGTGTGTTTCAGGAACGAAACACGAAAACTATAAGCGGATATAAAAATATAATTTGACTAAGTTAATCCCGAAATCCCAAAGTGTGATTTTGGTAGTGAAATCCCGAATTCATAAGCAAATATAAGCACAAGATAACACTAAGTAAAATCTCAAAATCTCGAAGTAGGGTTTCGATACTGAAATCCAGAATGCACAAGTGGATATAACGAAAAAATAAGATTGGGCAAATGCTAAATCTTGAAGTGGGTTTTCGGTAACGAGATCCTCAATGCATTGGTTGATATAACCACAAGATTACACTCTGTAAAAATTACAAAATTATTTTAAGTAATTCTTGAAAAACCCGAACTGTGTCTTGGTAACGAAACATCAAATTTACACATGGGTATAACTTTCAAGAAGTATAAGGTAATTTTGAAAGCTCCAAAGTGTGTTTCAATTACGAAACACTGAATCTACACGAGAATATAACCTTATAAAATGACCAAGTACATCTCGAAAAACCCAAAGTGTGTTTAAATAACGAAACGCCGAATCTACACACGGACAAGACATTGTTCTGAAAGGTGGCTTTCTCAAAGTCCTATATATCCTTAACCTGCAAGACGCCATTTTTTACCCAGACTTTGCCAAAGCTGCCCAAAATTCCTGCTTCCGAAAAGGAAATTTCATCCTCCTGGTATATTTCATGGTTTCTTAAAAGGAGTTGGTTGAGTATTTATTTGTTTGTTGAGGGTGAGTAGCTTCTCTTCGGGCTGACTTTGGTCCATGCACTGTCGGAGCAAACACCCTTACAAGGGTATTCGCTCATGATTTCCATTTAATAGAGTATCGACGCATATTGCCATGCCGGGGGCGACTAGAAGTGAAAAGTAAGAATTTTTGGCATAACACCGTGAAGCAAAATGCTAGACCATTACGGCCGAGGATGTTAGGTAGGTATATGTAGTGATACGACGCGAGACGAAAACGGGTAAGGGTTAGTAAAATGTTAAAAGTTTTCGGCCGCAAGGGCCGGAGGGTTAGAAGGAAACGAGAGAAAGTCACGCGGGATGCGACGACTGTGATCTAAATTAGTCGAAAGTTCTGATGGGAAGACAAAATAAATTAAGTAGTTCAAGCTTGGGGGCATCGAACCCCCTGGTGTAAAAGAATCAGCGGATCGCTTCGCAGAAAACTCGAAAAAGGGTTAGAAATTCATATAGACCCAGACCATGCAGTCGGGGGCGGTCAATAGAAACGTGCCACCACCACACTAAGCGGCGACGACCGGTGTTGGACCTCTAAAAATCCCAACTGTTGTCTTCTTCTGCTCGGCCTCGAGTACCCGGCACACCTACCTCTATTTGGTAAGGTACCGTCCTACCTGATACTTGAATGTTTTCCGCTGCTTCTAAGTGTCGTGGACCTCTTTTCCCCCCCACTTGAATATTTTCCCCGCTACAACCCCCAATGTCACGGTCACAAAGTGCCCTTGCGGGTCACACACGTGCTCAAGACCGACAAGCACTCAGACAGGCATGCAGACTTAGACTCAAGGCTCAGGCCACTAGGTGGGCAGAGCCGTGATACAATACTTATATCTGATCGGCTCCTTTCCTAACCAGAGTAGCAACTAACTCAGTAGGTTAGAGGTGCAAGTTGTTGAGTGAAGGGTGCAGGGAACAAATCTGCCCAACCGCTGAGCTAGTTTTTCTTTTTTGAAGGAGCTCCGCAACATTTTCACCCAGGCTCAGTCGGTCGGGGCTTGAACCCGTGACCTTGGTATCATGGTTAGATAGAGATAGAGCCCATTGTGACAGTTGGCACAACGGGGTAGTTAGCAGTTAGWTTTTTTTTTTTTTTTTTTTTTTWTTTTWTTTTWTTTTTTTTTTTTTTKTYAKWTTTKTTTYTTTTTYTTWTTTWTTWTTTWTYTTTTGTTGGTTTTTGGGCCCCTTGGTTAACCTCTCGCAGTATCACTTTCGTGAATCTGCCTCCGAGTTCAGGGCAGATTCAGTGCAAGGAAGAATACGGACGCGAAGAGATCTCAGTCGTGCTGGATCCGCCTACAACTTGAACACCAAGATCTCTCTCGCGGGAGGGGAAAACTGCGAAGGCGAGCGAGGGGAAGAGGGCACGGGCGCCTCTAAAGAGAGAGGTATGGGCGCAAGGCAGGGATACGCGAAGGCTGAGCAGGGAAGGCAGCGATCGCGATAAGGAAAGTCGACCGCTCGCACGAGGAAGGTGGCGATGGGGTAAAAACACGTCAGACAAAAGGAGGACAGCGCGAAGGGGATAACAAGGAGGCGCGCAAAAAGGAGGAGGAGGAGAAGAAGAAGACAAAGAAGAAGAAGAAGAAGAAGGGGTAGAAGGAGAAAGGAGGACTTACCTCCTTCACAGTCGGTGATGCCAATGTTCGGGGCGTGGGTGCTGGAACCTTATGCTTGAGTAACGAGGGACTCTTTGTGTGCGTCTCTGGTGGTTTCCAGTTTGTGAGGGACGGACGAGTCATTCCAGGTGGTCGATGTTGCAGCGCCCTTTTGACTCTCTCTGCGGGTCTGCCGTCACATCCACCGATGACGACGAGGGAGCGAGAGAAGAAACAGGCAAGTTTTCAATCTCGTGGCCAGCCTCGTGGTACTTCTACTAAGAGGAGGAGCACAATCGGATGAATCTCCCTCCACGATATGGAAATATACACTGCCATTTGCACGAGCCCACGGTCGAGACTTAGTCCCCGCTAGTCTGCGGACTTGCCATCTATGTGTGTGTGTGTGTGTATGTGTGTTTGTGAGTGTGTATGTGTGTGTGTGTGTATGAGAGAGAGAGAGAGGTAAGTTTTCTATCTCGCAGCCGGCATCTTGGTACTTCCACCGGGGGGAGCAAAATTGAATGAATCTCCCCCTACAACGTGGAAATATACACCGCCCTTTGCGCTAGCCCACGGTCTCGACTTCGTCCCCGCTTGTCTGCAGACTTGACATCTGTCGTGTACATGGCTTGTTATGAGCGAGATCTGAGCGCTTGCAGAGTTTGGGGAACGCTCCCCAACCAACTTAATGCCTATGGAGGCAGATTGAATCCTCTGATAGAATATGAAAAGATACTAATAACGATTAAAAAAAAAAAAAAAAAACGCTAGATATCTGGACGAATTAATATACATATATTCAGCCTCCGGATTAGTCGGTACAATTGTCACAAATCCTCGGTTGTTGTCCTTTTTCTCCATCTCTGCTTACGGTTTACCGCAACTCTATTTGGCGATATATAATAGTAGGAATTTTCGAAAATTAAGTTCAATTCCTAAACTAAAATATGTATATAACTCGTAAATTTTATATTATTATTGTTGTTATTATCTGTAGTGAACTTACCTTGATTCAAGGTGTAGATTCATCTAACAGTCGAGAGGCGAGCAATGAGGCAGGGCGAACGAAAACATGAGGAAATCGTGAGAGCAAAAGGTAGGAATATGGGCAAATGAGCGAGCATCCGCGTGAGCAACGACAAAGTACTAGCCTACTGGCAAACATGCATGATCACGCGCACAGCGGGACAGCAGAACAACAAGTACGGATGAGAAAGCAAGCGGGAGGCAAGCGAGGGTTACCAAGCATGCGAACGTGGACTCGGGCTCAAGCGTGAGTGCAAGCGCAAGCAAAGGTCAACGCTCGATCGAGAGTAGATAGCAAAGCACAAACGAGGGGCGGCAAACACGAGAGAAGGAGTGGGCGGTAGGATACTAGGAGAAAACAAACTATGAGGGGAGGAGAGCAGGAAGGAGAAGTGAGAAAGGTCACGAGATCGTGACAATGAATGTGTAAGAAAAAGATCGATAGAGGAGAAGGAAAAGAAAGGCGAGATAAAAGGAAAATAAGAGAGAGGACGAAGAGGAGAGAAAGGAAGGGAACAAATAGAGTCGTACCTGCTCTGTAATCTTGCTTCCATTCGATAACGGCGACGTTTCAGGCGTGAGTTTGGAAGAAACGATCGATGTCATTAGTACGAGGACTTTGAGGAGGATAAGGGATTATGAGGGAAAATGAATGGACAAAGGAGGGAAAACGACCGTTCTCCTTAAATACAACGCACGCTCATTTTGTCCGTATCGGGTCAAAAATGTAGTCCAAATTCATTCACGAGTGGACGCTGTTTTCGAGGAAAGAGGGAACACAAAGCGAGAGGAGGGAGGAAGAAGGAGAAGGAGGCGAGGTTCAAAAGAGGAAGAAAGAGAATTTTATCTGCTCAACGACCTCCTTGCAATCAATGATAGTGATGTTCCTGGCGTGAGATTTGTACTCGAGTTACTCGGAGATTATTTTCGATCTGGTCGTAATCACCTTGTTTTGAAGAAAGTCTGAGTAAATGCCTTATGGTTAATTTGTGGCTACTGTCATTATTAGCCTCCTGATCTACAATTAATTTGGTCCATAGAGGATTGAAGATAAACTTAACCTGCATAAGATGTCAATGGGCTTTTGAATCCACTCCTCACTTGTGGTATGATTGTCGGGTCTCGATCAGGATATGGGATTGGTGGATTCGCTTTTAGGAATCTGTCTCCGAGGGTTGTTTGGAATGGTGGAGGGAATAGGTGCTTCTTGGAGGCATCCCATACAATCTCCATGTCAATGAAGGATGGGGATACATTGCGCAGGTAGCCCGTTGTCGAGCGCATCGGTCAGACACCGCACGAAGCAACGCGGGACCCTCCCGGCCGCGTCACGCAAGAGTTGGTCTAAATCCTCATCGTGAATATACATGGAGCTTCCGCAAGCCGCTCCGGCCGAGTGCGCCAGCCATACCTCCCGCGAGCCCCTACGACAGGATAGGGCCACGCGAAGCACGACTTACCTCCACCTTACGGGAGTTGTCACCTCCCTTTGGTAGGCGTATCCCCGCCGAGCTACCAGTCCACAGTACGAAAGTTGATCAGTTGCAATCGCAGAGGTGAACCAACGGAGGGCGTTTCCCGTTCGTTGTAGCATAGGGGGTACGCGCGGTAATACGCTTTTATCGGACCCGCATGCGAACCGACATTTTGGGGGGGTGAGGTCCCAATCACGACTCGTCATCCGTCGACTAGAATGCATCCCACACACCACGCGCACACCATTATAAAGAACACAAAAATAAAAACACACACACATACGCATATATATAGAACGACATAGAACAAACAAACGTGACAACACTCCAAGCCCCTTAGTAGTCATCCCATAACTTTCCGATGCGAAAATCGGATAGGCGTCGCGCGCGAGACTTTGTATAAAACCGCGCGGACGCAGGGCTAACTCATATCGATTCGCAATGCAAGCGTACGCAAGCGATCGCAATGATGGCGTACTATGTAGTATCCATACTCAAGCGATCCTCATTAGTCCCGAGGGTCGCATTCGACACTCAAGTGTCGGCTTACACGCGCCTTGAGGGACTGATCTCTTGACGCTGGACAACCGCCAAGTGCGGTTGAAAACCACACCCTCTCCTGCACCTTGCGGAGAGTGGGTGGTATACAAGTTCATACTTGTGGTGGAAATCGTCTCTTATTGCCCTGGAGACCAGCTCCATCATATAGGGTCTGGGGAGAAGTCAAGGGGTTTGACTTTGACGGCTGCTACGGACTACAACGTCCAACTATAGAACTCTAAAAAGCAAAGGATAACGGGGTATCTCCCTCTTCTCTCAAACGCACTATCTGTTTAACCCTTACGCGTGGTCCCAGTAGGCCGCACGAAAACACCCAAGCTATATATATATACATATAATTAAGGGTTATTAATATAGGACGATCACGTCTCACAGTCACAGTGGGGTTCCTCTCAGCCATATATACGTGATCAAAGGCAGCCATATCCAAAGTCCGAACCACAAACATACATGCAATCACATCAAAGATCCAACAAAAGTCCACGCATTACACGGGGTCAAATCCAACCATTCACTGTACTCACACCCCTCGCTTTAGCCATGCAACCTCACTCTTGTACAACTCCTCAAAATAAAATACTCAGTGCTTTCGTTAAATGACCATTCAAATAAAGTTCGGACGAAAACACAACAAAACAGTTCAAATCACAGCGCTAAAGCCTTTAGGTTGAGTGGCAGGAGTGAAATGGAGTCAAATCGTAAACTGACGAATCGACAACCGACCTGTTATCAGTGACAACAGAAGATGATCCCTGTAAGATCAAGTTGAATCTAAGCCCAAATCCTGAATCAATCGATCAAGAAAACCTGTAACACAAGACAGGTCAACCCCCAAGCTAAATCTATAAGTTCATGGAGAATACAACTCCATAACACATTCTCATTCAAGATCCGTCTACAAGCTAAGCCTGAGCCTGCCTCTAAGCCACTGCCCAAAGAAAGGTAGACTCTGACAAAATCTCCTCTATACAGAGTGGATTGCCAGAATCGCCCCCTGTCAAAATATAATCTAACTCCTTTAAACTAAGAAAATTTCGGCAGCGCTTCCCGTAGGAAAAGTGTCTTCTCATAACTTATATAAGCTCAAATATGCTGACAGAAATAATCCCTAACTTTGGAAAGTCAAAACTTGTCTAACACACTGAATTAGTAGAAATTTGGGCAGCACTTCCTCTAGAAAGGTAGACTCCCTAAATTTATAGTAAGTCATATATGAACTCAGAAACAAGACCTGAGTTCAACTAAGACAAAATTTAACTAACCCCTTAGATTTGTAGAAGTTTCGGCAGCGCTTCCCGTAGAGAAAGTGTTATTCAAAGATTTATACAAAGCTAAGTTCAGAATCTAAGAATAACTTAAACTTCTCAAGGTCTAATTTTGTCTAACTCCCTGAATTAGTAAAAATTTGGGCAACACTCCCTTTAGAAGAGAAGGCTTTCCAAATTTTTACTAAGTCAAAAAGTCAGGGAAAACTGAACTTTTAAAAGACAAGATCTGACTAACTCCTTGGTTTTGTAAAAATTTCGGCAGCGTTTTCCGTAGAGAAAATGGCTTACCAAGATTTATACAAGATCAAGTATAATAAAAGATCCCAGAAAATGCAGGAATTGATCTAAGTAAAACAAAAAACTTAAGCTTAAAAAATGCAGGAATTGAAACTAACTCCTATAGCTCTAGCACGTGGCGAGCAACTAAAGCAACTACCTATCAAACTGAAACTCAGACTAAGTAGTAGCTTCACTCAGTCACATGCAGGCGAAACCACAAATTGTAAGTACTCTGATCATCCCCAAGCCAACTTAGCAGACAATAGTTCATAGTCTTTCAATTATTTGTCCCTTTATACCCAGCTTACATAGGGCACAAAGTCAGGCCACCTAAACTTATGGGACATGCCTGACTCAGCCATTGAGTATACACATAACAGAGGGCACAATTACTTCTCTTTTATTTGGGCATATGACTAGGTCATTCTAGTCGCCTTGGAATCTTTAAATAGCCAAGTTATATATACCTTTCTGAACTTAATCTTCAAATTGGGTGTAAGACCGAGCCATTCATCTTAGAAACAATGCTCAGCCGGTCCAAGTTATACTCTCTTCAGATTGTGATAGGGCTATAGTCAGGCCACCCAAACTTATGGAACCCTGTCTGACTAGCCAGTTCATAGGTAGAATAGTAATAGAATATAGCCAAATTATAACCTTTGGGTTCCAGCATGTGCGAGGCTTAGATTCAGACCAGTCTGACTCTCTGCCAAATTCGTTCCTCTCTGATTCAATTTGTGTGAGGCATTGGGCTAGACCACCTAAACTTATATAATGGTCTGCCCTCTGTCAAACTTACTCCCTCAGAACAAAAGCAGGAAGAGGCTGAGCCACTTAAACTTATAGAATGGTTCAGACATCCTCGTTCAGAACCAAATAAACAAAGAAAACACCAAAATAACCAAGGCAACCAAGACACCTGAACTTACAGAATGCACTTGGCCCCTGAAAAAGTCAAGCACAACTAGTCATCGCAAGTCAGAGCAACCAGACCACCTAAACTTATAGAATGGTCTGATTCTCAAAGCAATTCCATAGCACTGGGTCTCCCCAAACTTATGGGGACCTCCCAGCCTTAATGAACCTGTCAGACTCTTAATGCAATACTGCCTTCCGCCCAACCTTCCCCCATATGCAACCCCCTTTGTTCACAATCTGCTTTCATGTAATCAACAAAACTGAAATTGAGATTGTACATGCATTCCTTTACTTAGTCTGGTTTTGTCCTGAAAGTCGAACTGAAAGTCAAAGTAGGGATGCACACAGTATATTCAGTAAAAATATATCAAGAAATACAGATAAGGGTTATTGTTGGATTTATAGAGGGAAAGTAATGATTACCTCTCAGTTCCCTGCCTCCAAAACTCCTCCTGAGTTCCGGCAAAGTTCCCGCAATGGGTGGGTTGACTCCCCGCAGAGTCTTGCTACGGTCCTACGGTTTGCAATCCCGCCTGCCGCCTTCCTCTCTGAACAGGATTAGACTGAGAGTAAGAAGGGCAAAAGATAAGGGGTTTCAGACTCTCGAGATACAAGAGAGGGGCTGACTTAACTCCCAGGAGAGGGCCTTGTTACCTTCAATCGCCTGAGGGCACCGCAATGGTGGCCAAGAAAGTACGCTGCAGCTTGGTCAACTGAAGTCAACCCCCCAACTGTTGACCTCCTGACAACCTTCCACTTTACAACAATATCCTCCTTTTTTAACGAAACTCGGTCCCTCCGCCGTGCTTCGTGGCTCGAGACATGTTATTCCCAACAGCCGTCGTACGTAGGACTGACTGTAACCAGAGCAATAGCCACCCTCGGACATAACAACAACCCCACAAGCACCGTAGTAGCCCTGACCTGGGCACGATAGTCAAGCGACCAGTACCAGGTGCCGCAGTGTGTCGCTACCAAAAGTAGCAACAACATCATTTAGTCGCACGTTAACCATTGTAGGAGTTTGCCCAATCAATAGACGCAGCAGCAGTTCGTGCGGCCAGCAGCAGTACGTGCACTGTCAACAGACGCAACAGTAGTTCGTGCTCAGTCAACAAACGCCGTAGCAATACGTGCACCACTAAACAAACCAACTACCGCAAACTGTGCACCGTCGCCCGAACCAACAGCGACAATCCCAGCAATACAGTTTGAGCATACCAGTGAACCTGCCCTGTTGGCAGCGCTTCGTGGGTCGAACTGTATGGAGCAAAACACAGGCAGCAGATCAAAGATACGACCATTTCCTTCTTCTCCTTCTTACTGTCTGCGTGGCTATCTGACTATTCAGCAGGCGGCCGCGCATAGACACTAGCTGTATCTTCCTTACTGAGCCTCAACCAACACTCTCGTTCAGGCTGGATTTACACAACTTTACTCAGCCAGTTGAGCCTCGTACCGGCCCGTCTGCAGCCTCACTGTTCTGCCTTTCTGCTATCCCAGCCTTAGGCACCGTTTGGCATCATAATTCGAGGTTCGGCCTCTCCCATAGTGCCGAACTTTCAAGGTAAGTGCTTACTCCTTTCCCTCTCTCTTGTCAAGGCTCCCCTCCCTTTTGACTCATGGAGTGGGCAGCATGCCACTATCAGCTAAACTGCAACCCTGCAGTTAGCCTGCAGTTACTCTGTTAGATACGGTGGGCAGCTGGCCAGCAGATAAGTCTCAAACCCAGTGGTCGTCCTCCCCCGCTGCTTTGCTTCCGGCTGCCTTATGCCCTCCAAAGATCAGTATGGGCGGCGCAACTGACCCATAGGCGGACCCTTCCTTCTCGTGGCTGGACTCTGGCCACTCCAACCTGCAGAATGAGCTCAGTATCGGCGATGGGTAAGTTTCCACAGGCTGCGGGGTATGCCGGTCAACCTTCAAGTTCGCAGCCGGCCAATTCCCCTCCTGGCTGCTTCGGTTGGTGAGATGACAACCCATCGTCTACAGGTCCATCTCCAGCACAGCACAGCGGATCAACGCAACATGATCCGTCCTGATGTGCAGCATGTCGGGGACCGTAACCGTACCAATCAACAAAGCTGCCTCTACGACCACTATGCAGACTACATTTCTCTTCCTCGAAGACGACCCTCAATGTGTGCATGCACCTGGCTTCTCATTCTGGTCAGGTTCAATCTGAATATGAGGACCGAATCATGGAGGAAGAACCATCAGCGCGAACGGGCGGCACCATCGACAAAAGATATAAATAGCAGCCTACTCTAACATTCATCCAGAGTATATTGAATGAGAATGAACCTCCCCCAAAAATGTGGGAATATTCATTGTATTTTTATATATAAGAATACTCCACTTCTGGGCACAGATTCACACCTTCTCACCACACTCCGACTTCGGCATTTGGGTTGCACAGGCCACAACCTCTTCTCTCACTTAGCTCCACTATGACACGGGTGGGACACACAGTTTCCGCCATATCTTCTTTCCTCGCTTCCACCACGCACCTCATTTTTCCCCTAGCTCATCTCCTATTGGTCCTCGTTCCCATCTGATTGCTAATCTGGGGCCGCCATGGCCCAAAACCCTCGTCTCTACCTCTAGTTCGCTTGATTCCGTATGGAATCGAGCGATATTGCCGTTTTTTCTCTTCTCCGCTCATAACTCCGCGCAGGCTTACTAACTTCTCTAACACTAACTTTCGTACCATTCTGACCTTATATTCCAGGTCGCCAAAGCCCAACACCCCAGTTTCGAATCTTCCCTTGCCCGATTTTGTTGAGAATCGGGCGAGATATGCCCGTTTCTCTTCTCTTCATTCCTCCGTCCGCCATCTCCCGCGCATGTTTGTTTCTTCCTAGCTTCTATAACACTAACTTCTAACTAAAACTAACCTCAAATTTGAATTCGCCCATCCTAAAAACCCCTAACTCATGCGTTTCCCCGCCCGATTTCGCGAAGGATTGGGCAAACAATCCCACTCACAGCCGCGCTCAGCTGATGTTTTCGCCATCTCAACTATGGTTGTACCTAGTGTAGAGCCCTAGCCAGGTTCGTTCAACCCCTTCCCGACTTTCCCCTTCTGCCTGCCTTAACGCCCGTCCGACAGTCGCCCCGCAACGGTCTGTCCGTCGGCCCCCTCTCTCTCCGCGTGCACCCTGCTTTCTCGCTGCCATTTTCGCTCCCTCACGCCTCATGCACTTGTCGCAACATCTCGTCCAAGTTCACTCGCTTTTCGGTTTGCCTTGCCCGCCTCCTTCGCTTGCCAGTGTTGTGCTACCTGTCTCCCCCGCTCGCTTTGCCTCTGCTGCGTCGCTACTCCACGTCGACGCCTGTTGCCCGCTGCTGCGCAGCGCTGCCCGACTGGGTTGCGCCCCTCGCCATCTACACTCGAGGCCGTCCAACGCTGGGCGTTAGCGTCTCGACAGTTCTAGCTATTCTAAGGGAAACTCCTGAAGGTGTCAACCCCTTAGACGGTTAGTGTTTCGTCCCTATGCCCGGGGATCATCGACCGACCTCTGCAATAAGAGTCGCGGCCTCCCTGACACAGCGTCCCCGAGCGGTCCGCCCATCAGCCCCGAACTACCGACTGGCCCCTGGCCGGTACCCCTTACTTGTTGCAGTAGGTATCATCCTGCCGGTGGATGCAACCCTCGCCTCGGCGCGCGGTTCCACAGTCGTACACCACACCGCTGCGGTTCCAGCCGCTGTGGAGTTTTTCCACCACCTCGAGCCCCCAATGGGCATGCTCACGCTTAAGCCTCTCTTAGCAGTTTGCGGGTGGCGAACGACGCGCCCCGCGACAAACTCCGCCAGTCAAGCTTCTTCACCCTCGTGGGCTAACCACCCATCAGCTCTCATACGCGTCGACTTCCTCAGTTTGTGTTTCAAAATAGTCAAAACAAAAAGGAAAAGGAAAATTCCGCCTGCATCCCCGACACGCAGACCCGTCAAATGGGGCCCGCACTCAAGGTCCTCGACTGTCGTGATGCCCATTAAGCCCGGCGTCGCTTCCTGGTCAATGGCACGCCGGCGTATAGCAAGAATTATTAGGAATACGGCGCTAAAAAGAATTACTTAGAAAGTATCACCATCGAGTCGGACGCCGCCGCCGACAAAACCAAGGGGGATAGCCCCGCCAGCCCTCGACCCCCTCGGCCCCTTCGCACCACTCGGATACTCCCGCGTCGTCGTAGCTCGACTTCAATCCCTGAACGTCTCAGATGAAAGTCCGACGCCGTAACTAACAGTGCTAGGCCCGAGTCTAGGTCTACCTCTGGCGAACGCCTAAATAAACGGACACTGCGTGACGCGCCGAGCTACCGAAACGCCTTCAGAAGTCACATTGTTGTCGATGCCGTCCTCCGTACGTACGCACAAGTCACAGGTAAGCACATTAGACAACGAGATGTAATCTTTTTTATCCCAACTTAATCATAAAAATAAAAAAATCCGGCCGGCTACCACGCCGACTCTTCAATCATCAATAATTAAAAGGATCACGCGCGCCTCAAATTTGTGCGCCCACACACTCTCTACTCAAGTCAATCGCCCAGCCAACGTAAACCACAGGTGCAGCCGCGCCTCGCGCTGAATACTCAAACTTTAAGCCAAAATCATTCCTGTCGTTTGCAAAAACCAGGGCGGATACCCTTGTAAGGGTATTCGCACCGACACCGTGGAGTTGGCTGTGAGGTGATTTGTAAAGAAAGAAATCAACGAGTCTTCAACAACAGGAAAATGACTAACAAAGAAACTCGGACGTTGTTCAGAGCTTCTCTCCGTAGACTCATCCTAGCTTATTGGAGGAGGAAAGGTAAAGGCAACTTGTCAGGTTGGTTCGGAGAAACGTGGGGGATCGATGGTAAAATGGCAAAATTGGACAACGGTGAGCTCATCATAGACAAGTGGTTCTGGACTAAGTAGTCCAGCTGTACAGACCTGGCTGCTCGGTTTTATAATCCGCTGGAGGAAGGCATTAAGGTGACCTGGGGATTGTGGAAGGAGCGCATCTGTCACCACTGGTCCTAAGGGTCCGGCCTGCCGTCTTAGGCAGTTGGTAAAACTTAGACCCTTATTAGGCCTTTATTAGATTGTTCGAGTTTTGTTAGTTGTCTGTATTGTTTGGCTTTTCAGGGTTGGAGGCTATTACCCTTGGGTGGTAGACGGCCTGACCTGGCCTGACCTGGTCTAGAGTTGTTTTGGTACTTGCTAGGTTTGTTTGGGCGGTTGGTTTTCTGGGCTGGTTGGTTTGTTCGGTTTTGTTGTCCGTGATAGAATTATTTTTTAGTTGGGTTGGGACTTCAGGACAGCGGCCCAGAATTGGCCAACTTCTGTTCCTAGATGGTTCTCGACCCCATTGTGGTCGTTTCAAGGCGAGCTTCGGCTCGTAAGCTAAACTGGCTGATGCTGCCAGGATAACTCCGGGTTGAATTGTGGGGTCCCCGGCCCCGATTTAACCTGTTGAAATAAAGGATTTTCCATTTGGAATTTGGAAAAAAAAAAAACCTGTGCAAAATCTACCATCTACCACTACTAATTATAGTCATACGAGGAACCCCATAGCAGCCAGAACCGTGTTCACGAGGTGAAATTGAGAGAAGAATGTACCGTACGAACCCCCCCCCCAGAAAAACCCAGTGCAAAGTCTCTAGGATGGGTGAAGTGGAGTGGTGTCTAACGACGCCTGTTGTGTGAACCCGCTCGCCGGCCCTCCCGCCGCGCGCCTGCCTGGTCTCTCCCCTGTACGGTGCGCGCCCGTCAGCTGCAGATTGTGCATGGTTGCCCCCGAAAGGCAGTAGCTTCCACAGGATTGGGCTGGTGGACGTTGGGTACGTTTTTTCCCCTTCATCCCTCTCCTCTCGGCCCCCTCTTGGACAGCCGCCATCGTCATCCTCCTCTTTGCGGCGGGCGACCGTAAACACAATCACCTTCTGTACACCATCCCCTATCTTCTCTCTCTCTCTCTCTCTCTCTCTCTCTCTCTCTCTCTCTCTCTCGCTCTCTCCGTTTCCCGGTTGGGGGTCAGCAATCTGCCCCACCCCCAGTCCATTCCCCCCGCTGCCCACCATCGGGTCATTGACTCCCGAATCCTCCGACGTTCTCCTTTCTTCCTTCACTGTTTTCTTCACCTGTCGACCTCGTCTTTCTTCCTCTCTTTCCGTTCACAGTCCTTCCTTCCACAGCTCGAGTCCTCACCGTCTCAAATCTCTGAATTGCCGTCTTGCCCTTTCTGCTTCTCCGCCATTACGATGCAGACTGTTTGTATTTTCCGCTATTGCTCTCCATACCTTGGTCTTTCTTAATTGTCATTAACGTGTGGTTCCTCTTTTCAAAGAGGAGCAGTTGCACTAGTTGCCCACCAAACCGTGCAAGATGTCGTACATCACACGGCTTTCCAACTTGATGAGTAATGAATAACCTCATGCATGATGGATGACTCCAATCAGGAAGTCGCCCGATATCATACAGTTACGACTCTGGCGAGTCTCTTCGATTGTCTCCAACGACTCTGGCGGTGGCAGAAGCATATCGTGTTTCCATTCCTCCTTTCATCTTTTCTGCCCTAGTCTGAGAGTCCCTCGTGTAAGCAGAAGCCATGGTGAGTTCTTTTACCTTCCAGCATTTTCAGCTTGAACTCCTTCCCCCGAATACAACGTACGGTCATTATAGCTGTATTTGAGGCATCTTTCAGTCTAGATACAGCTATAATGACCGTACGTTGTATTCGGGGGAAGACGGTAATCATAATTACACCTCATTTTACATCCCTTCTTTGTTTCTTTCGTCTAGTCCTCCCCCTCTCTCCTCTCTTTTACCGTTTTCTCTCTTACCACCATTTGTCTCATCTTCCGTGATCCTGGCGGCGAATTCTGCACCATTCTTCCCGGCTGGCACTCTTTAATCAAGCAGTCTTGTGCTACCTCTCTCTGCATAGAATTCTTCAACACAGCAACTCTCGTGCCCTCTGTTTCTCCTTCTTACAGTAATTACCCCTTCGCGGCTGGCTCGTCTCCTTTGTTTACTCCTGGCGCCTGCTTTTCTTCTCCCTCTGTTTTCCCTCCCTCTCCCCCCCCCTCCCCCCCCCGCCGCCCCCGTCTTGGACTCTTTTTTCTTTCTCAGTTTCTCCTGCTCTCCTCTGCCCGGCGTGTTTCTTCTTTCTTTCTCATTTTTCCGCCTTGCATGAATTTCCTTTTTCTGTATTACTCTCCGTACAACATGGGATGATCTTGGACTTTTTTTTTTTTTTTTTTGCGAAACATCGAAATCTGTGCGTGCGAGTCGGCAGTTGGCGTCTGGCTGACCATGTTCTCCATCTTAGATGCGTACTCAAAGAAAACTGCAACGGCCCCTGAGTGTCTGTATTGGTACCAGGGGAGCTCGAGATGTGCTCGTCCGCGTTTCCTGTTCTTTTTTTTTTTTTTTCTCGACGTCTTTCTCTGTCCTTCGTCTTCTTTCCTCATTTTTCGTTCGTTGGCCTCTTGCTGGGCTCCTGCCAACGGCCCTACTGATTGTGGTTTCTCTTCTCTCTCTTTGTTGTCCTTTTTTCTTCTTGTGCGTGTCCGTTATCATAGTCCGCCTTGCACCGATTGGCATTTTTTTTCCTCTTTTTTCTTTTTTTTGGCGCTTTGAAGCAAAAGCACTTAAAGATGACATTGGATGGTCAAGTTATAAAATGGTAGAATAAGTAATACATAAATAAATAAACAAAGATTCAATTCGGAATATAAAAGATTTTACTCAAGATTTCAACACAACATTGTAGATATAAATTTAGTGTCCCGAATTTAGTGTCCCGCTTGTCTCGACGGCGGTTGCTGATGCCTGGATGATTTCAATGCCCCTCTGTCTTGGCCTGCTCGTCGTCGATTCAAACGGATCATCGTGCGTACGAGGCTCTTCGTTGTCGTCTGATTGTATGTGATGTCAATGATGTCAGTGTGTCAGGAATAGAGCTTTAATATAGTAAGTAACTCTTCTTCTCGTCTAATTCGTTCGTTGTTTCATGTGTTGGACTGCAGTCGGGGAAGGGTGCGAATGGGCTCTTGATGAGAAAATCAGCGGACGGTGGAGACGAGAAAGACAAGGAAAAGCCAGTCTCGGGCTCATCACGTGCCGCGCTTCAGGTGCAGACTCCCCCACAAATTTTACTTATGTTGTTTTACATTGTGTTTCTCGACCTGCCGATTGGTCATCATTCACTAACCCCCTCCATCCCTCTCTCTCTCTCCCTTGTGCTCTTCTCTGTTCAGATAAACAAAAACCAGTACCGTACTGGCAATGCATCCTGCATAAACACAAGGAGGATGTATAGATTGTCTTCCTTCTGCTGATCATCCACCGCTGCCTCCCAACTTTCTCAATGCTCTTCTATCCCTTAAGCAGCATTGTTCGGGGGAGGGGGGGGGGAGTCCTTGATGCGCTGCGCGCCGGAAGTCCATGACGCGCTGCGTGCCGGATTTGAGTCGAAGTTTTGGTGATGGGCCTTTCCCTATGGCCTTAGTGATGTCGTTGAAGACAAGAGGGGTGCGGTTGTTGAAGACAAGAAGAGGGGGTTCGATATTACTTACTATTACGTTAACGTAAACATGTGAAGCAACACCGTAGACGCCGATCTGACTTCGGAGGCAGGCGAGCGCTATTGAATCTCCAAAGCGGTAGACCCGATCGACTGGCAGTGCTGCCTGGCTCAAGCTTGACTGTCGTTGTCCGTTGTCAGTGAATGAGCCGGCAAGTGGCGAAGTACGAGGGGGGGTATTTGGATTCTTCATCCTCCCTCTTCCCATCTTCCCAGGGGTGTGCTCCCCTCTTTTCCCTCCCAACGCTTACACCTCGCTTCTCCTTGCTTCGCACTCCGCTTTATGCTCTTCCTTCCCTCTCTCCCCTTCTAATCCCTCTCATGCCTGTCCTCTCTCTGAACCTCTCTCCTTTCGTCTCTCGTCTTTCCTAGGTAGCGGCCCTCGCTCTTCTACTCTACATATCTCGATCGATTCGCTTGTGTGCTTCTCTTTCGTCTCCTGACACTCTCCTCTACCGTCTTGTCTACCCTGTTTTCTCTGCCCCCCCCTTCTTGTCTCCCCTTGTATTCTCTGACCCCCGTCTTGGCTCTCCCTGCAGTCTCTGCCCCCGTAGTCGCCTCCGTTCTCTCTTCCCCTGATTCTCCTTCCCTACGTTTCGCGCTCGCTGTTCTCCCTGTTCTCCTTCTTCGCTGTTCCGTGTTCTCTCTCGCTGTCTTCTCCCTCCTGTTCTCTCCCGTCCTCCCCACTGTTCTCTTCCTCCTACTCTCTCCCTTCCTTTTTTCTCCCTCCTGCTCTCTCTTCCTTCGTCTTCTCCCTTTTCTGTCCCCGATGTTCCCGCTCTCTTCCAACTTCTTCCCTTTGTTCTTCCGCGTTCTCTCCCCTCGTCTCTTCCCTCTCCTCCCCTTCTCTTCCCTGTGCTCTTCCCTGCTTTTGTCCCTCTTCTCCCCCCGCCCTCTCATCCCTCTTCTCCCCCCGCCTTCTCGTCCCTGTTCTCCAGGCCGGTTTTCTTAACCCTGTTCTCTAAGCCGGTTTTCTTAACCCTGTTCTCTAAGCCGGTCTTCTTAACCCTGTTCTCTAAGCCGGTTTTCTTAACCCTGTTCTTCTCCCCCTGCTGCCGAAGTGCATTTTCCAGCCTCGCACGTGTACTGTCTTTCGTCATTGTGGTGTTCACCTTCCGCACCTCACGTCCTGTCTCTTCCTGCTATCCCCACCGCTTCCGTCTCTGCCTCGTGTTTCTCGCCCGCCCGCTGCCGTTCGACTCTCACCACTACCCTCTCTCCGCCCTCTTTTTTTTCTCCCCCCCGGTGTGCTGTCTCTTCCGTCATTTCTTTGAACCCTTGTCGTCCTCACTTTAGCTCTTCCGCCTCTGCTCTTACTCTCGTTTCTTTCTACTCTCTTTATTACTGTATCTCACCCGTCGCTCCTATCTTGCACACTCTTTCGTCTCTCCTCCTTTTCTGTTCCCCGCGTCCTTTCCCTCTCTTGCGTCTCTCCACGCTTTGGCGTCCTTCCCCGTCCTTATTGCATCTCCCCTCCTCGCCTCTCCCTTCTCGCGGCTCTTCCACTCCCCCCCGCCCCGGTCATTTTCCTTTTTCCAATCTCGGGCTTCTCCGGTACTGCCATTCCCGTTTGTCTCTCTTCTCATCTGTCTGCGCTCTCCCTGGTCTCTCCCTTCTCCCTTCTCCTGTCCTCGGCCTGTCTTCAATTTTCGTCTATTATATCCTGTGAATTGCACCCTGGTTCTCTCATTTACGTTTCTTTCCTTGTTGTCGCACCCCTCGCCTTTCTCTGGTTTGTTTTACACCTGTCCTTCATCTCCCCTCTCCTCTCACCTCTTTCCTGACTTCTCTAATCTCTTGCTCCTCGTGTTTGCCTTCCGTCTTCTGGTCCGTTCTGTGATCTCCAGTTTTTGTCTTTTGTCTCTCTCTCTCTCTCTCCTCTTCTTTCTTCGATCTACCTAAAGCTGCCTCTCTCAGCTCTTACCTCCCTCTCGTGTCTCGCCTTCGTCGTCCTTTCCGCTGCTCTTACTCCTCTGGCATGTTATCTTGGTGTCCTTGCCGTCGGCTCTCTACTTAATCGATTAACACAGTAGTAAAGGGGAAAAAGAGGAGTCGTCAGCCAGAGAAGGCACCCAACAAACCAAAAAAGAGAAAGGGAAAAGAAAAAAAAGAAAAAAGAAAAAGTCAGGCAGCGGACGAGGAGGAAAACAGCAAACCTGTCACGATCGATCGAACGATCGGGATGCGCGCTGGCCGCCCGCTGGACCGTCTCCTGGTCCAAGGTGTACATCTTATCCGCCCACACGTGTCCGGTTGGTTCCCCCCTCGGGGCTGAAATGCCACCCTCGCACTCACTCCAACGTTCACCTTCCTTAGATTCCCTCTCCTCTCCCCCTCCTCC
>BFEA01000210.1:1625355-1672855 GCA_003427395.1 Chara braunii | reverse complement strand
TCATATCCGAGTATTAGCAGCACTTGCCATCGCTGAGAAGGTATGTTCCCCCCACCCCCCCTGTCTGCCTGTCTGTCTGGGATGCCCTAAGTTATTGTTTTCATTAAGGATTTGAACTCTTGACCTGTTCATTAGCAGTTACGTGTGTGTACCATCCAGCCACAGGGGCTGCGTGGTTGGGTCTACTCTCGCCCATCATCTTCTTTGCCGATGTGCTTCGAAGTTACCCAATCAGATTGAAAGCGTTTGGACTACGTACGTAGTTCCGTACCTTCTCTATGCTGTCTCAGGTGTGTGTGTATGTAAGGAGACACTCTCACTCAGACTGTTCTGGGATGGATTGCAGGTAGGTTTTGTGAAAAAAGTCCGAGAACTGTAGGGTGTGTGGCAAAGTAATGTTGACAACACTGAGGTCTGTATCGCCTAAAATGTTTCTTTTTCTTTTTCCCTATATCTCTCTACTCTTAAAGCAAACAGCGGGTCTCTTGTAACGCTTCCCACGCGAGACCCCGCTCCCAGTTGGGCCCAGGTCGGTTCGGGCCAAGCCTCTTTTTTGCAGTGCCCGACTTTTGTTTCCAGTTTGGCGGCGAGTGTTCGAACATCATTTTTCCGTGGTTCTTTTTTTTCGCACCCGACTATCGTTTCAAGTCTGGCGGTGAGTGTTCAAATATTGCTTTTCTTGCACTTTGTTTTAGAGTCTGGCGGCCACTGTTCGGGCCGAGGTTGGTTTGGGGCCTGTGTGAATGGAGTTCAGGCGGCGCAATTGTGCAACAATCGTGTGGAACACTCGAGCGGAAGGCTGCTGTTGGCACGGTTTTATGAACAGGGTCTTTTTTGGCCGCGGGTTTGTGGACTGAATCTACAAGTGTGGCAGTGTATATCTCCATGTTCTAGTGCAAGATTCATTCGATTTTGCTCATCCTATCGATGGAAGTAGCCTCTCTCTATCTCTCTGCACGCATGGCTGGAAAACAGTGTATATTTCCATATTCTAGTGGAAGATTCATTCCGATTTTGCTCATCCTATCGATGGAAGTAGCCTCTCTCTATTTCTCTGTGTGCATGGCTGGAAAACTCTCTCTCTCTCTCTCACACACACACACACAACATACAGACACACACACACACACACGCACATGAAACAGGTCAGCAGCTGACATAAGGAAGTAGCACAAAGGACACATCCATGACCCCAAGGTAAGGGGGGTATGTTCCGAAGAAAAGGAGGGGGAAAGCAACCACGGCATCTGGGGTCGGGGGTCCCCTACCCCATCCCCTTCCACCTAAGAATAGCGCCCAGGGAGAAGGACATGGAAACAAGTACCGGCCTGACCGGTTTTGGTCAACAGGGCGAGAAAATCCACCAGACACTACTCCGGCCTACCGGACGCGGAAATGGGACCGCACGAGGAGGCACAGCTAAAAGTCCAGGACCAACTCCCTGGTTTGGCGGACGAATCAGGACCGATTGACGGCAGGATGCCCATCAGACCCTGCAAAAAAGAGCTCCTGGGATGTTGATGAGTGTGGTCCTCACTCGAAGGTAATCCCAAGGAAATTTGAAAGAAGGAATCTCCTCCCCCGCCCTTCGATCGACCCCCCCCCTGATCATGATGGCACCCGGCCCGATTAGCTTCCCGATATATACCCACTCTTCTACTTGATTGGCATGCATGTGTGTGAGCTTGCTTGTATATATATACTGTTAAAGAAAAGAGCGGGTCTCGTGTGACGGTCCCATGCAAGACCCTGCCGCAGTATTGGGAAAGGTGGTTGAGGCGGGGCAGGCCCGAGATAACCGCAAACAGTTGTGGTAGGGCCGTTGCGTACATAGTGACTGCTGAGTCGTTATACTGAGTCGAGAAGTAAGGGTGTTTCATGTTTCAACGGGCGCACACTCTCGAGGAGGATGAGAATGAATCTTGAGCTGGAACATGGAAAGATTGGCCGCCTTTATATTCTTTTTAGGTTTCTTTTGGTGGGGGAAGGTCACTTTTTGTCGCTTTGTGTGGAAGGGCCTACGGCCCTCTCTCGACTACTTGACAAACGAGGAGAATGAGAATGAATCTTGAGCTTGAACATGGAAAGATACACCGGCTTATTTTCGTTTTTTTTTCTTTTTGGGAGGGGTGTGTTTCACTTTTTGTCGTTTTGCGTCGAGGAGCCACTGCTGACTGTTCGAATATGAGCAGATAGCCAACCCGCAGTGCTTACCGAACAACGACATTGAGAGCGTGCTCACACTGCGGCTTTCCTGAATGCATTTGACTGCCCCTCCCTGATGATCCCCACTGCGTGTCCGGTGGGCGTCCACTTGTTTTTTTATTAACGTCTCTGATTTGCTGATGACATGATTTGCAGGGAGGACTGGAGTCTCCAGCTCGTATTGCTCTAGCGGAGTGGGGAAACAGTCTTGTGAATAAGACTGCGCCCCTTACGGAGAGAGAACAGGGAAAGTCTGACATTCCCAGTCAGATTGAAATGGGAAAAGGCAAGTCAGAGAACATTGATCCTGGGAAGAAGAAATCTACAGAGAGAGAGGGTTCGCGGGAAAGTCGCCATGTTGTTTTAGCAAACGAGGTGTGTGACGAAGTTCTAGAGAGAGTGTCCCGGGCGACGATGGCGTCTGCAGAGGATGTCAAAGATTTACCCTCGCCCAGAGATCCTACCTCTGTTGCAGAGAGGTTTTCCCATAACAGCCAGGCAGGTGACAGTCCTGAAGCTCTTCGGAAAGAAGGGAGTCAGAACTCGGACGGAGGTAATGGCAGTCAGTTATGCGGCACTGAAGAGCAGCAGCAAGAGAGCTTGATCCTTGAGCGAGACCTCACAGGTTGTCAGGAATCTGAGAAACGGCTAGCGCAGACTGACTTCCGTCGCCGGCCAAAAAGCCTGGAAATCCCTCAGGGAAGGAACTCATCCCCCCCTGCTCTGGCACTGGCCTCAGCAGGATCTGGTACATCTTCCCAGTCAGTGAGCTTGCCAGGGGGAGGAGGTGGTAGTGGTGCCGGTTCAGCAGATGTGAATGGCAGATTGAACGGGAGAGGAGGAACGGATGGGACGACGTCTTCAGAGATGGATTGTTCTGCTGACCAACGCACAGAGGTTGTGCTGAGGGCTCTTTCCGCTCTTCAGAAGGAACTGAGGCAAGCGCTTGCGCAGGATGCTGTGAGGCAACAAACAGGAGGGCCCAGCAGCAGTGTAGCAGGCAACAACTCAGCCACGGGGTTGCAGCAACAGCCCTCACTTGTCTGGAGCATATCCGACGGACAACAACTGTACTACACATCATTCCCACCAAGTCCGTCATCAACATCAACGGACTCGAGGGACACATCTCGACCTGGGATGAGTTCATATTGTGGTGGAACAGACTCCCAAACTTCGTCTCTGACAGGACCATACCTTTTGTCAACACCATTGCAACAAACCGCAAGTCGTGCTATTTCTAAGGGCGAGATGGCGATGCCACCCGGTCTGGACCCATTTGCATACAGCAGCCCCTGGTCTGTTGAATCAGATCCTATTATGGTCCTGCCCCCGCGGCTATACTTTGGTAGCTGACTGACTTGACAAATATGTCACTGTAACGAGTTCCTGCAGTGGTATACTGCATATCCCTCAAATTTCAGGTTCAGTGCCAGTTCGATCAACAGTTTCAGTCTGCAGGAGGAGGAGTGGGGGAGGAGGAGGAGGAAAAGGAGGAGGAGGAGAAGGAGCAGGAGCCAAAAGGGTGGTTGGTTGAGTTAGGGTTTGGGGCAAGTCCTGGGGGGTAAAGGAGGAGGAGGAGGAGGAGGAGCGAAGAGGGTGGTCGGTTGAGTTAGTGGTAGTAGGACAGGTCTTGAGACTGGCATTGCTAGCCTTCATGCAGTTATTACTCTCAATACACAATTCAGTGTAGAAGGTAATGGCTGGCCTTCAGCCTGGTGGCAATGGCTGTTCTAAGTTATCTGGATTCTTTCCTCAGACACATTTTGTCTCCGCAAAGAACTGCTAAAGAAGGGGCATTGAACGGCGAGGAGGTCATTATTTGTGTGACAATGCGAGCTTGTAGTGGACTTATAGCTGTTGGGCAATTAGTTATGGTGAGCGTATCAGCTCCTTGGGATGTACACAAGGACGAGGAGGAGGAGCCAGGTGTGTGCTGGGTTGATGAGGAGGTAAACGGATCGCAAAGTAACATTGGGACTGTCTGTCGGTGGGCTCTACTCCATTTTTACTCATCGATGCAGCTTAGTACACACAGCACCAGAGTCTACAGATGTCTCCATTGTTATGTTGACACAATAAGTTTCCGAGAATGGTGAGTAGACAAGTGGGAGGTAAACGGAACAAGAGTAGTATTGGGACTGGCGTATTGCTGGCCCCTACCCAATTGCGACTTGCCTATACAGCATAGTCTAAGAGGTCACCGTCGTTTTGTAGACGCAATAAGCCTCCTCTGAAAAGAGCCTGTGTGGGATCAATGAGGAGACGTCCGTTCGTGGTGGCTCATTTTGAGCATGCAATTCATTCTGTGTTTCTTTCGCCAGTAGTCCTGGTGACCTGCTCCCATGGCTATTGTGGTTGTTTTATGTAAGACAGCCTCAGCCTGAGAAGTAGTGAAGTTCTGACAACTCCGAAGTCTGTGCTTCTCTGTGTATACCCATCCCGAGAGGTTTATTAAAACCATTTTTGGTCGCTTTCCGACATGACATGTCCACCTTTGTTTGCAGCTTGCAAATGTTGTTGATAAGACAAGGAGGCCAAAAAGGCTTAGCGACGTCGGTTGCTTCAGGAGGACTCAACTTACAGGGAAGGATCTATGACGAAAAAGGATAGACCCAGGTCACAACCGAGAAAGGCATCACAACTTGCAGCGAGCAGGCACGGCATGGCAGCAGAGTGCGTTAGCGGCTTCCGGGAAAAAAAAATGGTATTGCACGTTCTGCAGTATCTACAGGCCATGTGGCATTGTCAAGGAGGGGGGAAATCAGCAGGATACGGAGGTGAGGAATGGGAAAGAGATGGAGACGAGGGAAATTGAAGCCAGTATGACAAGGTACAGCACGCTGCAGAATGAAATGGAACATCGATGCGGTGCAGATGTCGATGTCGAGGAGGAGCCGAACTTGTCTGAGAGCATAAAGTCGATACAACAGTGTAACATGCTGCAGAAGGGTAGTACTGATTGTAGACAGAGTTCGAGGACGAGCCCAAGTCGTCAAGGATTGAGAAACACAGCAGGTCGGAGGTGACTGCATTTGCCTGGTTGCCATGGGATAGGATATACTGGCCATGCAGCAAATGATGCAAGAGAGAGGAGCAACAGTTGTGAGCTGATGGTGGAAAGGGCAACGGTATATATGTATGTATGCTGGCCATGCGTATATGTATCTATGTTTTTTTTTTTTTTTTTTTTTTTTTTTTTGTTCGAAAACACCAGTTGGCCCTGCTAGTGATGGTGAAACGAACACCCACCACCAGCAGGCCATCTGTTGGCTCCGATTTTTTGGTGGGGGGGAGCAACACCTCCAGCGTCCCTTACACAGGGTCATATACAAAAGATGAGGAGAATAATGCAGATCTGGACGTATACTTTACTTGCCTGTGACCAGCTTCCTCAGCCCGCTAGTGGCTGCCCAATTCCTCAGTGCCGATGCTGCTGGGTAATCTTTATTCTTTTTTTTACCTGTCCCCTGCTGTCGTGTTAACAACTTCCGCCACCTCTCCAACCAGCTGGTCGCCTGATGATCTGCATTCTGCGAACCTGCTTAAACTACTCCATGCCACTGTAAATCCACCATGGGGAGACGATGGGGGTTAAAGAGATCGGTGAACTCCGAGGGAGGGCGCAATGGAACTACTGCTGGATCATGTACTTTCGGCTTTTGAAGAAACTGAGGAGCAGAGGTCGCAATGCTGGCTATGTGAAGTTTGGACTCACGTGGCATGATGCTTTGGAACAGCGCTGCGTTGGCACCTGGAGTATTATGATCGATATCGTGCACAGATGTAACACAGCAAAAGCTTCGCGTCTGCAAACGGCTGTCATTCATAGCGGTCAAACGGGGCAAACTTTTGGCTTCTGAAGAAATTGATAAGCAGAGGCTGCCACAGTGGCTATGTGAGGTTTGGACTGACGTGGCATGATGCTTTGGTACAGGCCAGCATTGAAACCTGTGGTGATATTATGATCGATATTGTGCACAGCTGTAATTAACACAGCAAGCTTCGGGTTCGCAAACGGCCGTCGTTCATAGCGGTCAAACGAGGTGAACTGGAGTCGTGGTCTCTGCAGACGGTTGTGCATATGGGTAAGCAAATAGCCGGTCGTAAGCAACTGCTGCTTCCGATTCCGAACTGCCTTGAAAGATGACCAGGCTTGTAGATTCTCTGGCCCATAACGTGCAGCCTTCATTGTGTTGTCTCATCACTGACAGCGATACCAACAATCGAAGAATGGGGACATCTGTGTAAATCGGCATCCTGATGGCACCTGCACGAGGGTCACACACATAGATCGAGAGATGGTCGAAGGAAGAAGAACGGGCAAATGGCAGCTGGGAGTATTTGCAAAGCAGAAAGCTACAGAGAGGATTGTGCTTGAGACGAGCCGGGGCTGATTTCTTGAAATCTTCGCCTTGTATCACTCTCAAAGGTTGAGAGTCAGGTAGGTGTTTAAACCCCATACCGCACTCCACACCGGCCACACCCCATCTTTGACATAGGGGTCCATCCTGCTTGTCATGCAGAACTACTGCAGCAGACAGAGAATAATGGCCGGGGACTCTGTGATGGACCCCCCCCCTCTTAGTATGTATGTGCTTTTATACTCCCCCCCCCCTCCAGCAACCCCCTCCCCCTCCTCCTTTCTCCCAATTCCAGAGTGGCTTGGGCTGTAAGTGACGGGTTACTCAGAACCCAAATCCACGTTGGCCTCCCGAAACAAGACAGCCCCTTCTATTTTGCGGGGCGTCAGTTCCACCGTTCTATTTTTTTTTATTTTTTTTTTTCACAACTTCTGATGTTGTACCCCGAAGACCGTGAATGGTGGGTGTAGACCCCAAGCAAGCTGTTCCCGACATTGAAGTCTGGGTCCCGTTGGAATTCGGACGAGGCTTCAGACGTTACGACCCATGCCTTTCGCCGACTTCTTAAGCTTTATGGAGGATCTCGTCTGAGACAAGGGTTCTTGGACTTGTGGGGTGAGCACTGCACATGGAGTACAGGGGACCAACTTATGGGGTGAGCACTGCAATTGGTCATGTTTATGTTAAGGGCATTGGCAACAAATTGGGAGACGGTTGGCATCACAGAGGGGTCACCTGCGATGCGGCAAGGGGGTCATTGTCAGTTTCTCTCTCCTCTGCCTGTATTGCTGGTGCCAGGGATGGAGAGAAATTGAATATAAGCACTCGATGTTTTTTTTTTTTTTTTTTTCCGGTAACGGAAGACTTGTATTTTCATAGTCCTGTAAATGGGGGCTGACTTCTATTTATCTGGCTCATGTTTCATTGCGCTGCTTGTTTTGCTTGTCAGCGATGTGACAATGGGTCTTGTCGGAGGTGTCGGTTTTTCGTGATGATGGCATTTGTCCGACACGACAAGCCGTACGTACTGTATTAACTTGGTCCCATGTGCATCCATGGTTATGGAAAACCCTCGGAGGAAGGAACTCTGTGGAGAGGCATTCGTCAAGTATGGAAGTAATAAGAAGGTACTCTCTCTCTCTCTCTCTCTCTCTCTCTCTCTCTCTCTCTCTCTCTCTCTCTCTCTCTCTCTCTCTCTCTCTCTCTCTCTCTCTCTCTTTCTCTCTCTGTGTCTGTTTGTCTGTCTGTCTGTCTGATAGCATTCTTCCAAGTCTAGTTTATTGTGGCGGACGGCATGCTTTATTGGGCAGTAGCGAGTTGGTATTTCGTAGTCTGTTTTCATTTCCTTTTTTGGACATTGGCGTATATGGTGTGATGGTAGTCAGTTCAGCTGCGGGCACGATGTTCCTTGAATGTGAATCCTTGTTGATTCTGCTCATGTCCCTGCATTCCTCCCATAATGACTGTGGCAATTGGATCTGCAATCTGCAGGTCTGATGGCTCTTCTGCCAATCCTGTGAATGATTCAGTTGGTCAGTTCATGTGAGATTGATGTGGGAAAGCGTTCCCCTCTGCGCTAAGGGTTCCCCTCTGCCCTCTGGGTCGATTGCCTCTCCACATATTGTGAATGAGTAGGTAGGATGTGACAGACATCTTTATGGCCTTTGCCAGGGGGATATGAGACACATTTCTCGAGTTTGTGTGCCAAGGGTGTGAAGGACTTCTTTTGGCGCTTGTCTTGAGGTAAACGAGGAACATGTCGAGGCAGACATGTTACGCACTTTGCGTGGGGGTTACGAGAGACGTCTCCCAAGGCCCTTTGCCTGGGGCATGAGTGACATCTTTAGCCCGTTTTCCCAGGGTATACGACAGACATTTTGAGGCCCTTTTTCTGGGTTTGAGAGACGTCTTTAGGCCGTTTTCCTGGGGTATGAGAAAATTTTTTAGGCCCCTTTTGAACTGGGGGCATGAGAGACAGCTTTAAGCCGTTTGCCTAGTGTATGAGAGACACCCCTAGGCCCTTTGCCTGGGCTTTGACAGACCTCTTTAGGCCCATATGTTGCTCAACACTCACCAGAGTGGGCACTTCCGCCCTTCGACTTCCGCCCTTCGACCCCTTTGGCTGGGGGTTGGTTTCTGCACGATACCTCTTTTTGCCCAGTTTATTTCCCCTCTAGCATGGTGGGTTTTGAGTTTTTCACCCTGCMCCCCCCCCCCCCCTTGAAGAACTGTTATGAAATGCCGGGTTTCGAGTTTTCGACCCTTCAAACACCCCCCTTGAAGAACTGTTATGAAATGAAATGGTGGGTTTCAAGTTTTTGGACCCTCCAACCCTCTTGAAGAACCCCTCTTTCGTCTATCTGGCATATCTGTCTGCTACCACTATGGTTGCTATTTATGGGAACCATCAGCGTCCTTTCCTCTAGCAGTCTTAATAAACCATCAGATCCTCTCCTCTAGCAGCCTAGTAGTCGTTGGTTCGTTCTTGTAGTAGCTGAGGTTTGAACCGTAGTGCGCGGAGCCCTGGACATGGTAAATATGGTCGCTCACTTAATTGCAGCGGGCATTCGTTTCTGCTGCCAGTCGCTGGAATGAATGCCGAGTGTTCTGTTTTGTCTTAGTGGATACTACCTGTGTGGTCGCTAGCTCATGAGAACCATTCGATTCTTTTTTCACTAGCAGGAGAGTCGTTCATCTTCTTGCTGACGGGAAAGCTCAGTCTCGATTCTTTCTTTCTTTCTTTCTTTCTTTCTTTTTTGAAGCTCTTTTTTTTTCTTCTTTTTTTGAGAACTACGGTCTGATTAAATTGGAACGGGCATCTGTTTTCTTTTCTCTCCTGACAGCTGCTGAATGTTTTGGAATTTTTCCCATAAGTTGGCGGGAGGAGGTAAAATATGTACGCTGTCTTCGGTTATGTTTCTCTCCTCTTTGCAGAGGTGTGCACAATTTGTCAATTCAAAGGAAATTGGCTTCTAGAAGTAACCTGTCCTTTCGGGACATCACATCCGTTAAGTCCGGAATGGTACAGAGAAGATTAATTATTAGCATGACCCCTGTGCATGGACGACACACAACAGAGAAATGGTCCGAACAAACAGAAAAGAAGAAGAAGAAGAAGAGGAAGAAGAGCTTGTAAAAGTAACCTTTGCAATTGCTGAATGTCTTCCTACAATGTTCTAAGACCTACCAGCCGCGGGCTCTTTCCTTTTTGTCAACAGGGATCTTTGGCCTTGCGATGCGGGACTCTATTTACATCGCTTCGCCAGCGTTTGGCCGCGTCGGTGTTCTCGTGGTGCGAAAGTCTGCCACGTTAGCGAGGTGTTTTCATTTATGTAATAATGACCATCGATGTATTTGGAATAGTTTTAGCTTTACGCCGAAATCGTTTAAAATATATAGAGGATTTAGCCGGGTTAGCATTGACGAATCCTATTTTAGCTATTACAATGTCTATTACTATGTTTTCATTGGCAGGAATACCTCCATTAGCAGGATTTTGCAGCAAATTTGTGAAGGCGATTTTGGAGTGTGCGATGTGAATGTCGTTTGGTAGGCGTGCGATGCGAAATGTGGTTTGGTAGGCGTGCGATGCGGCTTTTTTGTTGTGGAGCGTTCGATGTAAAGATTTGCCGCGTGGTTTGCGGTTGGACATGTGATGTGCTTGCCCGTTTTGTCGTCTTCTGCCTCTTTCGTTTCTGTTTTCTTCTGTTTTGTGCTTGTTTTTGTTTCTCTGTTTTTTTTTTTTTTTTTTTGAAGGACGGGGATTCGAATCCAGGCGGTCAAACGATGAAAACAGGTAAACGGAAGCTGCGAAATCCGTCTTTGTACAAAAGCTGCGAAAGTATAAAAGAAAAGAGAAGGGAAAAAAAAAAAGAAGGTAAACGGAAGGTTGCACTCACTGGAAT
This sequence comes from Chara braunii, assembly GCA_003427395.1. Lineage (NCBI taxonomy): Eukaryota > Viridiplantae > Streptophyta > Charophyceae > Charales > Characeae > Chara > Chara braunii. The sequence goes on along the minus strand of BFEA01000210.1, from coordinate 1,662,381 downwards.
TTTTTTGGGGACGGCTGCGTGGTCAAGTGCGCCGCGGGGTGGTGATAGGGCTGGAACCCACCACCTTCTGAATGGCACTTCGGTGCAAAAGAATTTTTTTTGGGGGGGGGTCATTGCGAAAACATTGCAACTGTACGAATGCGATCATGATCTCCACCTGCACGGAAACTTGGCAAGAGTAAGCAATCCGAGTACTGTTCTTTCTTTTCCGTTTTCTACTGTGTTCTCCTCTTTTTTTTTTTCTTTTTTTTTTGTAAGGTCGTTGGCTGGAAGCCAGGCGGACAGAAGCTGTGGAAGTGAAAGAAAAGGGAAGGAAAAAAAAAAAGGTAAATGGGAGGTTGCACTCACCAGAATTTGTTCGGGGACAGGGGCGTGTCAAAGTGCGCTGCAGGCGGTGACAGGGCTCGATCCCACCACTCTCTGAGTGGCAGTTAGTTGCAAAAGAGAGCAATTGTTTTGGGGGGCATTGTGAGAACAAGACTGTACGAANACTCTCTGAGTGGCAGTTAGTTGCAAAAGAGAGCAATTGTTTTGGGGGGCATTGTGAGAACAAGACTGTACGAATGCAATCATGATCTCCACCTTCGGAAAAGTCAGCAATCCGAGTACTGTTACAAACGTGAGAGTCATCTCTTTTAGGTGGTTGGGACTAAGGGCCTCATCCCACCCAACTTACCGTAAGTAGAAGTGTAAAAGAAACGAGAAAGAAGCGGCCGTAGCAATCCGGTAGTGGAAGACGAATCGTACTCCACCGTCCCGCCATTCAAGGAAATTTTGCGTAAGTGGCAGCTGGATTTGTTGGGCTAGGACAAACCAGGCCTGACAACAGCCCCCCCCCCCCACAACCCAAAAAAAAAAAAAAAAAAAAAAAAAAAGCAATCTAAAAATGCACCATCTTTTGGGAAGAGAGTACGAGCAGACGTCTTTTCGGATTTTGGCCGAAGGAGACGCCCGTTATTCGCTCCCAGGAGGCTGGGCCTGGTCACGTTTCCGCATACCTCCGTTGCTACTGGAGCCTCCTTTGGTTATGGAACGAGGTAGGATATGCAAAAAAGAATCAATTTTGGAACTGGAAGTAGGGTGGGATGAGGCCCTGAGTGTGCCGCAGGCGGTCATTGGGCCTGCACGCACCACCTCCTGAATGGCACTTAGGTGCAAAAGAAATAAAGGCCGTTGGGATCTTTGCTGTTGGAGTGAATGAGAACAACAGTGTGGCACTTAGGTGCAAAAGAAAGATTTTTGGTCGGGGGGCATTAGGATTTGCCATGTGATTTGCGGTTGTCCGTGCGATGCGCTTGTGCGGTTTGTCTTCTTATTTCGTTTCTTTTATTTCTGTTTTTTTTTTTTTTTTTCCCGGAGGGATGGGGGTGCTAATCCAGGCGGACAGAAGCTGTGAAATCCGGTTTCGTACAGAAGATGCAGGAATAAAAGAAAAGAGAATGGGGAAAAAGAACAGGTAAACGGAAGGTTGCACTCACTGGAACAACACTACGAATGCAATCATGAATGATCTCCATCTGCATGGAAACTTGGCAAGAGTAAGCAATCCAACTACTAATACAAAAGTGATAGCCATCTCTTTTAGGTGGTTGGCACTAAGTGCGCGCAGGCGTTCATGGGGCTCGAGCCCACAACCTCCCGACGTGCGGAACCGCCCCGACGGGAAGGGGTGGGAGGCAAAATAGAAAACGGGCAGGAGGCAATGGGCCTCACTCCACTACTCGTGAAAGGTTGAAAATAAGAATGAATCATCCGCTGGAACATGGGAAGATACACTGCCTTTCTTTGTTCTTCTTGCATTTCGCAAGTGGTGGAGCGAGGCCCACTTGAAAGGCCCAACTCGAAGTTGGGAAACTTTTGGCCTTTCAACAATGCAGTGCCCTGACGGCGTGAACAAAAAGAAATAAAATTGGCCGTTTGGTACTTTTGACGAGGCAGTGGGAGAAAACAATTCGGGCTTAGAATTTGTGGTGGTTGGTAGAGGTGGGGGGGGGGTCGCTGGGTTGCGGGTTGGAATCGGTAGGCAGTAGGTATACCATGGCTACCGATAGGAACCTCTACCTGGCCGTACCCATACCAGGTTTTTTTTTTGCCGCCCGTACGTTTTCCATACCCGTTTTATTTTCCTTTTTGGCCACCCATACCAGGGGTTTCCCCCCTTCCCCCTCTCCCTACGTGCCCCTATCCGCCCGTGATCTCCATAAGGGCGACTGTGAGTGCCCTAACAACGACCACTATTATTTTTTGCCTGCCCAGACCCAACTACCCCTTTGGAAGGGTACCCAACCCCAGCCATAACTGGTGGTTACAGTTGGGTACGGTCGGGTGCAGGCAACGGTTACAGGTTTGCACTCTCTGACTTACGTGCAAAAGAAAGAAAGAAAGAAAGAAAAAAAAGGCCATTGCAATCTTTGGTGTAGGTACGAACGCAATCATGATCTCCAATTCGTCATCCCACGGTGCCTGTGTCTCAACCGGCTGCAAATCCGGGAGTCGAGATAGGTGACCAGACAATTCGGGATTTGTACACCTTCACCGACACTTTGCAAGAGTAAGCAATCCGAGTACTGTTAGATAGGTGAGAGACGTCTCTTTTAGGTGGTTGGCACTAAGGCGGTCATGGCATCTCTTTTAGGTGGTTGGCACTAAGGGGGTCATGGCGTTTGAACCCACAACCTCCAAAATGGCACTCCCGTGTGCAAAAAAAAAAAAAGAGAAAAAAATGGCCATTGCGATCTTTGGTGTCAGATTGAATGAGAACAACACCGTACGAACGCAATAATGAGCTCCGATTCGTCACTGCACGGTGCCTTTGGGGTTTCCACACCTTCACGGAAACTTCCGAAGAGTAAGCAATCGGAGTACCGTTAGAAACGTGAAAGGCATCTCTTTTAGGTGGTTGGCACTAAGTGCACCACAGGCGGTCGTGGGGATCGAACCCCCTCCTGAGTACCGCTTATGTGCCTGACCAAGTGTGATTGCTTTGCCATCGAAGGAAAATAAAATAAAGGGGTAACTTCAGTAGAGTCACAAAAACGAGTTATAATTACACTATGGGCCAAGATACAGTTTGCGATTGCACTTGGGGCACCCTACCTGGCCAGAAAGCTGCATTGTACACATTGCCTGAACTGCAATTGCAAACTGTATGTTGGTCTGTACTGCAATTATAACTCGTTTTCGTGACTCCTGCGTAGTTTCCCTGAAAATCAAATGACACCCGTGAAATTGAAAGAAAACAAAAGAAAGAAACAAAAAAAAAAATGGAAATTGCCATGGAAGAAAATAAAACAAACGCTGTGAAATTGAAAGTGCAAGGACTGAGCCCCCANAAACAAAAGAAAGAAACAAAAAAAAAAATGGAAATTGCCATGGAAGAAAATAAAACAAACGCTGTGAAATTGAAAGTGCAAGGACTGAGCCCCCACAAATACCCTTCTCGGGCGTGCAAATGTTCTGGGCTGACGGGCCCAGCAAGCCTCTTGCCCGCCCTAAATGAAGGTGGGCCTGACTATCCACGCGAGAACTTTTTGGGACATTTTTCGTATGACGAGTATCAGATGGGCCAATGAGATTAACCCGAACACTTGGAGCCTGGTGGGCTACCTGGACGTGCCTAACTGTACGGGCCCAGGCCAGTAACTGAAACTGGGCCTGGGCGCAGATACTTGGCGCCAACCTGAGGCTACCAGGCCCCCACAAGCCCGGCCTAGAGCAGGCCAAAGGCGGGCTCACTTTCCATAAAGGAAGGAAAGTGAGCGCCCAGGCGCTCGGCATTCTGGCATGAGCAGGCAATGCGGGCACGCTGCTGCTTTAAGCATGCAGGCTGGGGTGCACATGGGCGCTGCCGTGGCAATGGGCGCACGGCGGCCATAGCTGGGCTGAGCGTGCAGTGGCAGGTGATGGTGATGGTGGTCTTCGGGTAGGAGGCGCATGCAGAGGGGAGATGGGGTGATGAGGAGAGGTGTGAGACTCGTACCTGCTGTATGCTGGCGGTCTGCATTGGTGATAACATCACGTAATTGGTCTTCAACTTTGATGTGCTCCAGTTGCATGAACGTAGATAGGCTAGGTAGGTTGAGTAGTGTAGGCTGGGGGCTTGGCACCAGACAGTAGGAGTGGCATTGGATGCTGTGTTGGTGTGGCCAGAGAGCGGCGACATTGACATTCGAGTTCATTGTATTGCTCTTACTTGGATGGTATCTTGGTGCACTGTGCTATCTGCTTGGTGCATGACTGTTTGGGCTACTTCGTGATTCTGCAATTTGGATTTCTGTCTACTGCTCTTGCTTATGTTCCTTGCAAAAGAAAACAAAAGAAAAAATTATATATACCATGCACTCAAAGCGCACAAATCGCCCCCTCGGCTTTGCAGTATTGTCGGCGTCATAGAGCGGAATAATCTCTCCTTGCCGCAACGATCTCGACCAACTACACCATCTGTTCATGCAGTTCACCATCGACCTCCCCACAAACCCTTGGCCAGTACTACCGTCGCTTCGGCCCTCCTCAACGTTGCACTACAAGGAGTCGTTCAATGCGAAAGATAATCTGTTGTATCAGCAAAGCGTGTGAGACGGTGCTCGATCATGCTAAGCGTTGAGGAGGTGATGTCTGATCTCAAACGTAATTCATCTTCGCTTGGTGACCATGCTCCTCGCGCTGTTGATTTCACAATTATGTATACCGTTCTTCCTCAACTTCATCAACGTAGCGAGCCTTGTACATTAGAGGCATGGTGGAGAAGGGGTTAAGAAGACAGAGAAACTGAATGATTTCAATGTGTCTTCGTCTTTTATTGTTATCCTTTGTTCAGTGTAATTTTCTTTTGGAAAACAATTCAAGAAATAAGGATATAGTAAACCAAAGAATAAGAGGACACTGTTTTTTGTCATTCTAGTTTGTCTGCTTCTTTGCCTGTCTGTCCTTTCATTTTTCTTTTCTTCGCTCATCTTATTTCTTCTTCTACTTCACATGCTCACATTCTTAGTGCATACTTAAGAGTTCTATGACAATATATATGCCGACGTTGCTATCTCTCTGCCTTTGCAGATCAAACGGTGAGCGTCGGAGCTGTACAGCCAGGCGATTCTTCAATTGAGTCTCCAATTAATGTCTTCCATTGATGTCTTTCATTGATGTATAGATTGTGTATTGTCAATCTGCATTTTGTATTTTGCCCCCTGTTCTGTCATTGTTTCCTGAATCCTTTCAGGCGTTGTATTTCATTCGGCAGACTCTCTTATAACCTGCTACTTTGGCACTACTTTCTTTATGCTTGGACAATACTAGCCCGGATAGGTTTTTGATTCGGTACGTTGTTTGGTGCTACGGTTTTGTTATTGTACAAGGTATTGTGCACATAAGGATTGTGGTGGCAGTCACCGCAAGGACACAGGTTGTAACCCTTTTCCCGTGTAGTGGGTATAGTTACGGCCCACCTAAGGTTAGCCAAACCCGGGTGGTAGCCCCCATGCCCATCTCACCTCTTCGTATCGCACTCTTTCGTGTAATCCCCGTACGGTAATAAAGCCCAAGCCTACAAGTTGACTTGTATTTGCTGAATTGACATTGTCGGTCTGTCTGTGCAAGGCTGTGAGCATTAGCGTCAAATTGGATCACACTAGTTCACAACACACTCACCGAGGGATGCAGAGTCATACATGAACCAACATTTTGTTGGCTCATTGCTAATGATGAATACCATACAAATAGGACGGCGGCAAGATTAGTTCCCGAACTGGCCGCCGGGCCTAAAACCTTGCCTTTCTGTGCACCTCTTYGTCTCTTCTCTTACCAAAAAATGAAAAGTTTTTAAATAATAAACTTTACAACACATGAATTCAACACAAAGTATTAAGCAGGGTATCCTAGGGAAATTTCCTACTACTAGCATGCTAGGCGTAGATCCAGGCAACATAGGTCAGGGAATCCTTGGTAGATTTCATGTTGACAACTTGACACTACATTAGACAAGGTGGATCAAATAATTCTTGGGAGATTTTTTGTCGACACTACTTTAGGGGTAATCATCGACTCTTCTCTGCTTTTTCCCCCCAACCTCATCTACACGCCGATTTGGGATTCGGCACCCTAGATGGAATACTGACCTCTACTCTGCAGACACTTGGTGCAAGTGGCAGTTGCAACACCTTATCACGACAATTCAAACAGAGTGTTTCGAATTGCAGGCATTGATCAGCAAGCATTGATCAGCAGGCACTGCAACCAGGTATGGACCCTCTCTTTGTCTGGGGAGTGATCTTTGCTATCGTTTTTATTCCCTCTGGGCGTCTTTATATAGGTCAGACTATGCACTCCTTGCATCAACGTTTGCAGGAACATTGGCATGTTCGTCGTTCGGTGCGGCGTTTCGGCGTTGCCGGCTCTGAAGTGTCATGTCTTGTAAAAACCCTTTTAATTTTGCAGTCTAGCATTTGGAAAGTATTGACCCGACCCTTTACCATACACCGCAAGGTCTTGTTGACCGTAACCTTTTTCGACGGGCTGCTACGACACGCGAAGCCTATTGGGTGCGTTGGCTGCAGACTCTTCATCCAACTGGTCTCTACGCTGTATTGCCGCTTGCTCGTCTGCCTGTAAGAAGACGACAACGTCGTCCTCATCGGTGCACACGGACAGACCTTAGTCTGTCAGGTCGTCAACAACCCTAGCCTATTGATTTATGTTCAGGCTCCGACTTTCCAATCCGATCTGCATTGTAGAATCTTCCCTCACAAGCTGTTGCTGGCAATTTGCAACAGATGGAATCAATTATCCAATTAGCAACATCAATTTGGCGTGCCCGCTTGCTGCAATGGTTGAGCAATAATATCTCTAATGCAGATATGACTGCGCATATCCGTCAGTTTGAATGCCTGATTCAGAAGCATCAACATGTCCAGTGATACACAACTCAGTCTCGAGATGCCTTGCTTGATCATATTAAAGTTGTGCACACGCATGACGTGTCTTAGGTAACGGGGCTGCAACAAGCCCTGCATGCACCCTAGGTGCTCCACTTGCACCCTGACCTTGATGCCGCAACACACCTGCGTATTTGTGATAAGTTATTTTCGCTAACTCGCGTCCAATTCTCTAATTTCATGGAAGTTGGGTTCAGCGTCACACATGTGTTCTCCCTCCCTTACCCCTCAGACTCTCAATGTCGGAAAGTGTTTCCGGACTGCTCACACTTGGTCGACGACCATGTTGTTACAACCGACTGCGACATCATTCTTGATGATCGCCTCCGCGACTTGTTCTATGAAGGCTCGAAGTATCGTCTTAATGGACAAATAGTTGATGTGCTTCAGACTATTAGAGTCGGCCTTTACTAGTATATTGCTAAATACTTGAGGCCGGTCTCCGAGCAGCTTTGGGCCGCCGCTCTTAACAAATTGCAGCAATGTCACTCTGTCATTCTCACACGTTGCCAAAACATCATCTCATTCCCCCACACTACCACATGACAACCGCACGCCTTTCACTCAGTGCACAGGGTTTTGAGACACCTCCAACAATATTTTGCTATTGTTCCTGTCAACAAGACCTCATATAACTTGGCAATCTGTTGTAAAAATTCGTACTTGTCCCATCTATCTGCTCATTTGGACAACCCGACCTATGCTGTGTCTTTTGACTCTGTCACAGATAGTCTCGAACAGCACGCGCGTTGGAAATATCGGTGGGGATATACACACAAAGACACGCTGCTATATCTGTACTATGCATGTAAAGCACATAAATTGCCTCTTGTGCTTCACAGTATTGTCGACGGCATAGAGCAGAATAATCTCTCCCTGCCGCAACGATCTTGATCAATTGCGCCATTTGTTCATGCAGTCCACCATCGATTTCCCTACACACTCTTGGCCAGTACTACCGTGACTTTTGGCCACCTCAACGTTGCACTACAAGGAGTTGTTGAAACTCTCTGTGGGAAGGAAAATCTATTGTATCAACAAAGCGGTGTGAGACAGTGTTGGATCATGCAAAGTGCGTGATGCTTGATGTCAATCGTAATTCATCTTCTCTTTGTGACCATGCTCCTCGCACTGTTGATTTCACAACTATGTATACCAATCTTCCTCATGACTGTATTAAATTTTGTCATAATGTATCAAAAGCCGTTGAGGAAGCTTATACATATGCCTTACAACAACACACACATGAGTGCATACGGGATCGAACACCTTGATCGTTTCCCAAATTCTTGAACATCTCTATTTCAGTGTTACAAACACGTATCTTTATGCAGGGGACGTCACCTTGCCACATCAGCTGATTGGTATCCCGATGGGGACTAATTCTGGTCTGAAGATAGTTAATTTGACGTTGTATTGGGATGAGGCTCAATTTGTTAATGACCTTCAGCCGTGTGATCTCCACGCAGCTCAATGGTGTGCATTCACATACCGCTTGATCGATGATGTTCTCTCATGGGGACATCCGTCACCACCGCAAGAGCACTATGGCCTCGAACGGAAAGAGACCACAACGCCTGATGACTCTTGCACATTTTTGGGTGCACGCCTCCAAGTCCGCCCTAATGGTTCTGCGAATGAGTATCTTTGACAAAACAGTTGAATGAAATTCTCATGTTATTCGTTATCCCTGCACGCCAGCCTTCGGGAGTATTTACAGGTCAGCTTACTAAGTTTGATTGTGTCTGCAACAACTGGTATGATTTCAAAACTGCAAGAGCGATGCTCACACACCACATGCTTTTTCGCGGGCACTCCCTAACAACGCTTGCGAAAGGATTAACTTCCTATATTCGTAAACGTTAACACAGGTACCGTGGGCACGTGACCCGCCTCTCTTGCTGGTTCTGCAGCATGCTTCGATGGTCTATTGACCTCTCGCTTTCTCGGGGTTCCACCCATTATCCTTGGACTAGCTTGTCACAACCCCTTCTTCATTATCGGCGCATGTCACACCTATCACAACCTTTTCTTTATTACTTGCGTCTTTCGCACATGCATCCTCATCGGTTTGAGTAACCCCTTTCATTTCGTTTGTAACCTTGGCTGCCCCTTTTCAGTTCGCAACCTCTTCCTCATTGGCCTTCGTTGCTTCTATGATTGATTCCGCGGGAGCAACTTGACTCGCAGTTGTTGTGTCGCCCCTGGTAGTGTGTTCCTCCATGGCATTCGTGGTCACCGCAGCTACTGTGTCACCTTTGGTTTCGGTGTGTTCCTCCATGACATCCGTGGCCACCGCAGTTGTTGTGTCACCCTTGGTCTCGGTGTGTTCCTCCATGACATCCGTGGTCATGCCTGCATTACCAGTTGTAGAGTCCCCTCTGCGGGTCTCACCTACGACCCTCCCCCTTGTCTCTGCTTCAACCACTTCACCACCCCTGACTTGATCACCCTTGACTTCACCCCCCCCCGTCTTCACCGCCTTTATTTCCCCTAGTTTTATCTCCGTTTGTTACCCACCGTCCAACTACTCTACCACTCCTGTCTTCACCACTCCTACCTCAACTGGTTTTGTCTTTATCCATTATCCCTCTTCCTAATCCACAAACCACTTTGTCCATACAGACTCCGTCATCATGTTTTGCCCCTGCAAAAAGTCTACTTTGTCATCCTAGACGTCGGCTTCGGCCTACTCCCCAACCACAACTTACTCCCTTTTCGTTTGTCTCTGTTCTTGGACAAAGAAGAACCCGTTCATTCTCCCCACCACGATCCTTCCCAACATCTCGTCCCAGTCTTTTGTCGCCCCAAGCATCCGTACCAGTGCAAAGCTCTTCGACTATAGTCCTATCTGCAACTCGGCAAACACCAAGTAGGAGGGATGATGGCGAGGGACCATCCAAGGATGAATTTGGCAAGGGGACTGTAGGAGATTCTGTAGAAAATCCGCCTGACTAACCTCCACCGAATATTTGTGGCCTCGATGCTACTAACATCTGCGTGCAAGCCTATCGCTAGGAACCATATACCCACTCTTATTTATTGGTCATTGTTTTCGATCTTGATGCTCAGGAATGTGAGTTATATGGCGATAACCCGACTATGCATCCCCCATAGGATAGTAATTACACTCGACATGGGGGATTCAATGTCTCTGTTTTGGAGTCTGCTTTGATAAGGCATCGACTTGATATGCAGCGTGCCCCTTTGAGTGGCGATCCGGACCACTGTTCGCACGTTTGTGCCTATATGTCACGTGCTCCTGGCCACTACACCGGTCTTGTCCATGCCTGTGGTTTTCGGGAATTATGGAATGGTGGTGATATGGTGCAAACTATTACTGTCATCTGTGATCGTGTGCGTTATTACCCTAACTTGCAATTGTTCCAGGTCATTGATCATATGGGTACCTCGTGTACTTCCATGCCCGCCTCTACGCCTATCTTTGTGCCTGCCTCCGTACCTGTCTCTGTGCCTGTTTCTGTGTGTTTGCTTCCAGATTACTTACCCTATGGGTACGTCGTGTACTTCCGTCCCCGCCTCTGCACCTATTTCTGTGCTTGCCTCTGCACCTGTTTCCATACCTGTTTTTGTGTCTGTCTCTGTGCCTACGTCCATGTTTGTCACCGTGCCTGCTTTAGTCTTCAGTCCCCCACATACTGCACTAACACCTTGTGACTGCTTTTGTGAGATCGCTGGCATAGTTATACTTGGTTGTGAAAAGCATCGACTTTGTTGACATCACTACAACGGTATAATTTTTTGGGTTCGCTGTCGGCAAGGATGCCACCTGTATCCGGATTGTGAACATCCTCTACATCCAGATGCAATATGTCTCATTTGTGCCTGCGGGCGCTATAGTGAATGTGCACTTAGCTGTGATGGTCAACGACCCACAATCGTCACGGTCTGCAATCGGTATGCCTTTTAACGTGCATGTTTCAGAGGTATGGTTGATGCTAGCCGCCCTGGTCTTGTCGTAACGAAGTTGCTTACCTGAGTGATTTTTGTCCTGTAGATCAGCGGGAGGGCTGCTACCATCGCCCGCATCTTTATGACAACTGTCCTATTTGTCGTGAGGGTCTACTTAGATGTACTTTGCACCCTGACAAAAATGTGCACGTGCGCTGAAAAGAGTGTACAAGAATGTGCAAAGGTGAAAAACGCTTCGCAAAAACTGCAAAACAGTTAAAAATCCATTAAAAGAAAAACATAAGCTTGTGTCATTTTACTTTCTTTGTACCGTGCACCCTAACACCCTCAAAGAAAACGTGCGAAGGGTGAAAATGAGAATGGAAAATGAAGAAGGTAGTGCACGAGCGATGAAAAACGAATATGGTAAACTCTTTACCAAAACTGCAAAACTTTGAAAGAAAAAAAAATCCAGTAAAAAAAGAAGATGTTTGTGTCACCTCTTTTTATTTTTTCTTCATTTGCCTATCAATATTCCTTTTCCGCTCCTCTCTTCTGTATGTTTAACACCGCTTCCTTCACTCTGCCCCTTTCTCATAGCGTGCAAGTGGGTTGTTATGGCATACGGGGACGGGGCAGCTCGCGCTCAACTTCATCAACGAGGCGAGTGTTGTACATTAAATGGCCGGTGGAGAAGGCGTTAAGAAGACTAAGAAACTGAATGATTTTAATGTGTCTTTGTTTTTTATTTTTATCTTTTGTTCACTGTAATTGTTTTTTGTAAAATACTGAAAGAAATAAGAATACAGTGAACCTTAAAATAAGACAATACTGTTTAGTGTATTCTAGTTTATCTGTCTGTTTATTTTTTTTTTCTTCGCTCATCTTATTTCTTTTTCTACTTCACGTGCTTACGCTCTTAGTGAATAGTTCTGTGACAATATATATATATATATATATATTGCGCACTTTATGTCCTTTGCCCCCGGCCCCTGTGATCGCTTTGCCATCAAAGGACTTGTACAAAATCTGCGAAAGTTAACGGAAAGAGAAAAAAAGGGAAAAAAAAGAAAATTGTGCAGGGATGCTGACATGAAAGTGAAGGAAAGGTTGCATTCACCAGAATTTTGGGACGAGGCCGTGTGAGAAATGATGCCGTCGACGTAGACAGCCCTGGAGGTTGACAATGTGAATTGTTGTAAAGAAAAGAGAAGAAAAAGCAAAAAGAAATTGTGGGGTACTAGAATTTTGGGGGGGGACAGAAATCATGTAGTTGAGGTAGATAGCTGTAGGGGATGTTGACAAGAAATACTGGGATGTGTCAAGAATAATTCATATGGGTACTCGACCCAGCTTCAATTCTCACAAATCATCCAATGCACCACCGTACCCAGCTTCAATTCTCACAAATCATCCAATGCACCACAGTACTATGTATCACCCGCGGTCATGACCGGGGGCCATTTTACCTCATGCGGTCATGGTCATGCACGTGGGGGGCAACCGCGGGCGCCAACCACGGCAAAAAAAACCCGTGATTTTAAATTCCTAGAATAGAAGGCCAAATATATATATATATATATATGGGGTTGTAGGGTTTGAAATTCCCTACATCCTTTTTTTTTTTTTTTTGATTTTGATGTTTTTTGCTAGGTTACCTGATCGGATGTCCAGGACCCCCCGTCCGGGATGTTCGACCAGACGTCTGGTCGGACGTTGGTTCGGACAGGGTATGTTCGACCTATCGCAAAAAAAAAAAAAAAAAAAGTGTGACTTTCACCTTGCATAAGGTGTATGCCACGAAACTTTTGGCTCATTTGGGCAAATAAAATAAACAATAAAAATCTTCAAAAATTCTAATCCCTAACGGTATCCCTCCTATCCCCACCAAAACCCCTCTTACACCCCCCCCCCCTTCCCCCCAACCCAAAATACCACCCTATCAACAAATGCTCAGAAAAATATGAAAATTTTTATGGGGGGTCTCTAGAACATGCGCAACACTGTATTTTTTTTTCTTTTTTTTTAATATTATCTAGTGCCAAAAAGTCGTTGTCCGGAAATCTGGATGACGGGGGTACCGGACGTATGGGGGAGACATCCGGGGGAGATGCCCAGTCTTCGGACCATTGGTAACCTAGGTTTTTTCTGATTAAAAAAAAAATAGAAAAAAAAACAAGTATTAAAATCAAAAGAAAGAAAAAAAAAAAAAACACTTTTTGTTTTTTTATTTTTTTCTGATTGCTGGTATGTGTGTGTGTGTGTGTGTGTGTGTGTGTGTGTGTGTGTGTGTGTGTGCGTCTGTTTGTATGTGCGTGTGTGTGTGTGTGTATCTGTGCACGCGCGTGTGTGTGTGTGTCTGTTCGTGTGTTGTATGTGCGCGTGTGTGTGTGTGTGTGTGTGTCTGTGCACGCGTGTGTGTGTGTGTGTCTGTTCGTGTGTATGTATGTGCGCGTGCGTGTGTGTGCGTTTGTGTGTGTGTGTTTGTGCGTGTGTGTGTCTGTGCTGTGTGTGTATGTGTGTGTGTAGGTGTGTACGCGAGCGCTCGCGTGTGTGTGGGTGTGTGTGTGTGTGTACGTGTGTGTGTGTGTGTGTGTGTGTGTATGCGAGTGTGTGCGCGCGTGTGTTTGTGCGTGCGCGCCTGTGTATGTGTGTGAGCACGATGTCGCACATTTTTTATGGTCAGCTCACTTCAAGCGACCAGAAAGCCAACAAGCTGTCACGCAAGATTTGAATGATATTTGAAATAAATAAAATAAATTAATTAGAACAATTTCATTCCTGTTGTGTGCTTCGAGCGAGAAACTTCAATTGTGGTCTTTGTCGGTCCCCGGTGTTAGGAATCTTCTATTTTGATTTAGAACAACAAAGAATCATGCAAATTATAATCATGAAACTTTGGTGTGTCATGCACACATCAATTTTGTTAATTTGCTAATTTTGAGAAATGGGACAAGATCATTAGAGAACGTGATCGTCAAACAAAGCTAGAGTAGACGATGCAAGACTGACCGACTGTAGCAATGACAAGGATGAATGAGGGAAGAATGAGGACTCATAATAGCCCCAGAAAGTACACATGTAGAGAGTGTGGCCAAAGCTAGTCAAGAATCCTCACTCATCTCTCTATATCACACACTCAACTTCTCATTTTGTCGCGTGTGTCTTGTGCTTCAAGCCAAGTCTTTGTACTCTCTGAGGCTGTGATCTCTGGATGGAGAGCCACCTGAATCTTGCAAGTTCCAAACGTTTCCAGCTAAGTTCCATGATACGGAAGACGACCATAGCACAAAGTTCTTCCCATAGAGCAGAAAGATATGGTTGAGGGAAAATCCCTCGTTTGAGGTGTCGAAACTCTAAAGGTTCAGTCACTGCCTCATAATTGGTCGTTGCAGGTGAAATGTACCTCTTAGCCAGATCCACCAGTTCACCCCAGTAAGAACCGTCAATGAGGGTGAAAAGTATCGGGGGCTGGGGGTAGTCCGTGTAAAGATTGGGTCCAAAGCTACGAATCAGCTTTGTCCCATTCTCATCAAGCTTCCTCCGTCTCTCTCCCAGATGTCTGGCAGTTATAATCCAGACCGAGTCAAAGTGATCATGGGCTTCCTTGCCCTTCTTTATATAGAGTCTCAAGTTATGGATGGTGCCATCTGCGAATTGAGTGAGAACTGCAAAGGCTGACAAACCCCCTCATTTGAAACCAACAACATTGGCATACTAATATCAGAAAGCTTCATTGGAATCAATCCTGTTGAGCCTGGCCAGAACTGACCCCTCGACTGGAAATGACTGAACCGTACTCATTTGTTGCGCCGGATGTAGAAACTGATTCAGTATACCTAGAGGAGGGTACTACCTGATTGGTGGTGATTTCTGGTGCAAATAAGAGTGACCGAGGTTCTAAATGTTGATTGAACGCTGATTGAATAATAAACAAGTGTTGCTTGAATAATGATTGAATGTTGAAATAAATATCGGTACCAATTAAATACTAATCAGATACCGAGATATCGAGTCGCCGAATGTTGATCACCTTACATCGAGAAAACTACAAATCACTAAATGACACTCGTTAACTGGGGCGTTGGAGGAGTTGTTTTGAGGGAGAGAACTCGGACACCCTTGCGCTCACCTGATCGCGGCCTTGACCTGCTCCACCGTTTCTAATAGTGAGTCAGTGTTGTGTAGCTTGCCACTGTGGTTGTAGAAATAAATCACATATCCAATGAGCTTATTTTCCCAAGCCAGCTGTATAACCAGTTCTCTTAGAGTCTGTCTGTGCAAATCCATATCTTTGTAGGCCTCGTTTTCCCTACCTTCTTTCTTGTCCCTATTTAACCAACACTTCATCACTAGGACTTCATCCTCCTTCATGATGACCTTGATGATTGGGTTTGACACCGACCAAGAGAGACATTGATTGGATGATACAATGGTGTCTCAGATGATCGAGAGTTGTATAACAGGCGACTGCTCACTCATCAACCGCAGACATTCAGATGCCTAACGAAGTTATGAACTGATAAGCGACGCTTGCTGAATTATTCGCTAGGGCGTGAGCGGACCACTCTCTCCAATACTCATGCACTGAGGTTGGCTGACAGGAACAACGTAGTCATATAAATAACCCTACAGTGATTTTGGTGATAGCCCGCACACTTGATTGTGATTTTGTCCTCACGTAACAAGAAAAGTTTCCTGCTTGTCCGTTCTGTTTCGTCTTATCACGTAAATTAATTACAGAGTGTTTTCTCTTGCTTTCCCCCCTCTACTTTTCAGTTCCCTCCTAGTCAGTCTTTTGAGATGGAATGTCGGTGACTCTGAGGGTTAGGGTAGTTGGTTTGCAACATGTGCACTCTAGTAATCGTTAGTTACTGATGCAGTCGGAGAAACATGCGTGATTGGTTCACGTTGCAATCTACATAGCGCCAATCCTTCAGCAAACTCACGACAAGGGCTTCCGTGAGCCGTCTGCTTTAAATAATTCAAATAGCACCGGCTCTTTTTTATCAGGTGGTAGTTTGCACGGGGCTGCGTCTTTCTGGATCAGGTGACGGGTGATCAAAGTAGTCAACCACAAATCGACCTTGAAAGTGACCTAGCGACGACCAGTTCTTAGAATAGTATATGAATCCCCATTTTCTCAAAGTATTAGTATTGGCCAGGAGTAGGCCACGTTCGGAACAGTGAATGCCCACGAGCAACATTGATTACTACACCATCCGGATTACAATATACTCAAACATAGAAGGGTACTTTTGAGATTTTGCCAAGGCGAGCACTGGGCTCTCTCACATATAGTAGTATTGTCTAAAGCACTTCGTTTTAGGCAACCCACACTACACACAAATCAAACATTCTGAATGCATTTGCCTCAACTGCAAGATTCGTTCACATTCTGCATACCATTGCAGGGCTTGTTTCTGATTACTCTTATTAAGAGAGCTCAAGGTTACTTTGAACTCGACGTTACAACCCCGAATGTGAGTTTGTTCTCGTTCAAGACTGCGTATGCATAAGTTGTAAGGTATCCGCGCGTAGAGTACGATTTACACTTAACACAAGATGAGACCCTGAGCATATTGCGTGAACCCCACCTGTACTTTGCACAACATGGTGTCAAATTTCACGTGCAGCACAAGTGGGCTATCTGATGCTAACCCCGTTCCCACTGGGGTCTGCTGTATAGAAGGACGCCGAATCTAGGTGATTCAATTAGAAGGTCATGCGACAAAACTTTGCCCCCTGCATGACCCAATGGCTGGTATCTGATACACAGTTGAGGTGCATGAATAGACACTCGGTACACAGCGGGGGGTCAGGACACCGCCCCCTCCGACATGATACCAACCCCCCGCCCAACGTCCTCGTTGGACCAAAATGACGTAGGCAGTTTAGTATAAAAACAACGAGATTCGACGGTGCACGCAATCACTTTCACTGCAAAAGTGTCACTGTAGTTTTGCGTTAAGTAATTTTTCACGCACGTCTTTCTTCTCGCAGCACGCAAAAGTTTGCATGATCTGTATAACCGTTTTCTTCGTCCTTCTCTAACATTTTGGTCTTCTTGGTATTAGACTGTCTCTCATGTTTACATTCTGTCGCAACACATCTTCCCTCTTCCTCCTTCGTAGCGTGCTCTCTTTATTCTTGTTGTATTGTCTTAGTTTCGGTGTTCAGAGTTGCACGCCTTTTCTTTTTGGCCTTTCTTGCATCATGCCTACGACACGTTGTGGACAGGGGAGAGGGAGAGGGGGTAGAGGAGGTAAGGCTCCAGAGGAGGTAGCACTGCGTGCCAGAAGGCACGTCAGTTCTGAGGAGGAGGAAGAAGAGAGATATAGGTATGGATCCCACGCAAGGGCCTACCCACGCCCGTCGTTCCCAGGGTGGTACAAGAGAACTACATCCCCTACGAGGATGAAATACTATCAAAGAAATACGAGGCATGCTACGACGCTCCCAACACTTCCTCTCCCCCATACTCCCCTAGAGTACCTACCACTCCCGTGGCAAGCAAGGCGTTAGTGCCCATGCCCTCACCCCCTATTCCGTTCGTAGCTCCCTCTCTATTCCAACTCGATAGTTGTACTCTCTGTTGCATCTTCTTCCTTCTCGCTCTACTTCAGATAGAGTTCATGTTCGTTTTTTATGTCTTGCATAAGCATGAGGTCTTTTCTTTGAATTTATGAGTCTTCTCTTTTCTTTAATTTCTCAGTCCATTTTATATCTCATAGCGTCCTTGGCTTAAGAGTCGGAATACCTTGAGGCAAGGGATGCAAGTTCCTTGTGAACCAGACCGTCTTGTCGGCCACCCAATAAAATTTAAGAAGGATTTTATCTCGGTTTTCTCATCTGTAATTGACTTTGACCCTCTTTGTTATCTTGAGATCTGAATTTCCCTCTTACCTTTTCAGTGAGGGAAATTCCTTCGTCTCTCATTTCTGATAGTGTTTCTCCGAATATCGTCAATTTGGAGTTAGCACTGTGGACACTCACTATCAGCAGTATCAGGGGTAAGGCATACCAAACCCTTTTCCTGTTCTCTGGCCCAAGTGAGACGTCTTCTCAACTTCTCAAGCAACTGGAGGAGATACCAAACCCCGTTCTCTTTCTCTGGTCTGAGTGAGGCGTGCTCTCAATTTCTCAGGTAAACAAAAGGGGGATATCAAAACCCTTTATTTTTCTTTGGCATGAGACCTCAGACCAACCTGCATAAAACTGCAAAACAACGAGTTCCACAAACCACCAAGCATGACCCGAACATGCAAATCCTCTGACAAGCAACCATCATGCAACAATCAAATAAAAACAAAGAAAAATAAATAAAATGAAACCCAAAATGAAATAATAAGTAAAATAACATAAACAATTCTTCCCACCCAAGAGTTATTGATTATGTTGGTCTTGACCTATACTGGCTAGGGGTGACAGACCTCCCGTCGGCCTAACAACCCTTGTTCGGCCCGCCTCAGACCAGGACTAGTTAGACCATTTGTCTTGACAGCCCCTTTAACTTGCCTCCAGGTCAGGACCACCATACCCAGTACTCGAGTATGACGACCCTTTGGCGCACCCGCCAGGACACCCCGACTATTGCGGGTCTGGTCACGCGATGACAGTAAACCTCCCGTCAGTCTAACTGTCCCGTATCCGGATTTGAGCACTGTGGTCGGGGACCAGCTCACCCACCAGTTTTTCGTATAGGGCGCTGGCTACCCTGCTCAAATTTTTGAACGTGGGACTCGGTCTAACCACAACTCTAGGCTCTGGTGAACGTCACTGGATTGCATCCTCTGACTGCGGTAGGGTTCCAGCTAACTCCTCTTGACCTCACAGACCAGATCCCAGAGTCGTAGCCTCAGTCAACTTCGGAATTCAACACTCGCGTCGAAGACCTGCTGACCCCACCAGATTGCAACCTACTGCGGTAAGGCTCTGGCTAGCGCCGATAATCAATGCATCTTTAGGTTGGAGACGAAAATCCCAGGCACAGATAGTCAAACAAACATATCAAGCCCACAGTCAAGCATCTCATGCCAAAGATAACGAAACAAACACTTCTCAAAAGACGACCCTTCGGTCTCAAGAGGCACTGAACATAAACAACAAACAACCTACTGTGCATTTCCTTGAGATCTCCCTTCAGCCTCAGGAAATACAGAGCGCTGATCCCAAAAAGGTCCCTCCCCTCATCTCAGAATACTTCCAAAAGAACTCCCGTCAGTCTCAAGGAAGTGTAAAGATACTGGCCCCAAAGAGATACCTTCCCTCATCTGAGACATAAGATAGGCAACTTAGTTAAGAAACACGAAGTCTCATTGCAAATAACTCTTTGGTCAAGCAGGGCTGAACTTTTTTATGCCTATCTTCTTGATAAATCTCGTGAATAAATAACTCAGTCAGAAGACACGAACTCCCTCTACAGACAACTCTCTAGTTAAGTAGAGTTGAACCTCTTTATGTCCGTCATATTTTCTCTTCATCACGAGATTAATACTTGTAACTTTTTAACGTGCCACAACCACGAGTCCTCTGAACGTGATATTGCATTAATTCTCATAAATGTGATCTCTTATCACTTCTCTCACTGCAACTGCACCTTACAGTTGTTCTCCGCTCAGAGATCTGATACTCGTGGATAAACCGCAACTCTGTATCAATGACACTTTAATCTCATCAGCCCTCGACTTTTATAGAAATAAGAAAATTAATTCAAATGCAGAAACGAACACGAATCATCTGAAAATTTGTCTCTCGTGTCATAATTTAATATGCTGAAATTGACATACTGAGTTGACAATGCAAGAGTAGTCAGAGTCTGCTGAAGTTCTTGTCCTTGCAATGCCTCACTGCTGTCGGTGCGAATACCCTTACAAGGGTATCCGCCCTGTTTTTTGCAAATGACAGAAAATAAATGGTTCAAGGTTCGCGACAGTGTCTGTGGTTTACATTGATTGAATGATTGACCAGAGTAGAGAGTGTGTGGGTGCGCGGTGTCGGTGCGAATACCCTAACGAGGGTATCCGCCCTGGTTTTTGCAAATGGCATGAAAAGTAAGTTGGTTTAAAATCTAAAGTATTATGTGCAAGGCGCGGATTGCGTCTGTGAGACGCGCTGACTAGGCGGTTGACTAGAGCGGAGAGTGTGTGGGCGCGCAATCTTTAAGGCGCGCGTGTGATCTCTTCTTTTGAATTGTTCGTAAGACCGGCATAGTCGGCCGGCCTGGTTTTTATTTGTTGATTAATGTGAGGACGTCAAAGTTTTCGTATCTCTGCTCGACATGTTCGGCCGACGGTAGGATTGGCATGCGGAATGGTGGCGGCCATAGTGTAGTCAGAAATAAACCGGCACGGACGTATAGTGCTCGACTGTGAATGAAGGAGTGGCCCGGGCGCTTTCTTAGCCTTGAGCGCTACGCCGCACTAGTTTATATGAGATTTCGCGCATGCTGGTTTCAGGCTTGGGCTTAACCCTATAGGTTACGACATTGGACTTGCGAAATGGAGGTGCGGGGATCAAGGCGAACAGGCGGCAGCTTAGGAGCGAAGCAACATTGGATAAGAAGGGTTGAGGGGTTGAGGGTCCCGTGGGACTATCCCCGTTAGTTTTTGTTGGGGAATGTCGATCGCGGGCCCGCATGGCAGGTCCGGGGAGGTGCTGATAGGTCCCGCCCCCCTCGCTGTATGCTAAGTTATTTTATTTTTATTTTTTTCATCCCATTCGGGTTCGAGCCAGGTGCCAGCCGGTAGTATCAGGGCCAGACTCCTCCGATGGGCCAGTCACGGTGCCTCTCCTCAGGTCCCCTCCCCATATGAGCAGCGAAGCGGTTTCTGCTCAATGTCACTTGGGGAGGACCAATGACACATCTTTGGGAAATGAGCGTGGGTCCGGCCAGGCATCAGCGGGCAGAGCAGATAGCGCAACGGGCAGCGGGCGCTGGTGAGAAGTGACGGGTTGCTGTGAAGGCAAGGCGAGGCAGCCTAGCTACTGGCTAAGACAGAAAGCGAGCGGGCCAACATGGAATCAGAATAGTGGGCGCAACACTGGTGCCGTGTGAGCGGTCGGACTGGGCGGAGTGCAGCCAGTAAGGCGGGTAGAGACAACAAAGAAAAGGAGAAGGGTGAATTTGGACGGGAAAGCAGTGAAGGTGCGTGTGAAGAAGGAGGGGCGCGGCGATACTGGCTTACAGTTCTTCGTCGGGCCCAGGTATAGGGGGACAAGTGATCGAGCCAGCTGATAGTTGGCTCCCTTCGAAGCCTCTGTTAGGCTTGACTGAGATAGTCGGGCTTACGAGGCTGTAGGACCGCTAGCTACAGTAACGGATTGAAGCGACCTGGCGGAAGTCTTCGCGAGCAAGGCAGCGAAGGCTGCGTGAGCAAGGCAGCAAAGCGACACTGTTAAGGCACGGAACCGAGTACCAGAAAGGGGAGGAACCCGGTCGGGTATCGCGCTGGGTGCAGATTGAAATGCGGTAGGCGGAAAGGAGATTGGGCGCAGAGAGGGATGCGGAGTGAGCTCGACTCTTGATGGAAACGAGCAGGGCAAGAGCAAAGGATGGGGGGGTTAAAGTCGACGAGTCGGAATATGTAGCCGGATTGAGCAGGGAGAGAATAGAGTAAGAGGTAGATTGGAAGAGGAGGTGCGTGGAGCCATGGAGGGACGGTGAAGAAGAGGGAGAGTGTAGATCTTCTCTGTCACTTAACGGATTGAAGTGAGGTAAGAGAGGGGACTTTGTGGTTTTGGGCCGAGGCGAAACCGTTGGTAAGGTCAGCTTTGCCGATAGGTTAGTAGGAAGAAAGCTAGTGGAAGAGTATACTGCGCGGAGGTGTCGGGAGGAGAAAATATGGTGGGAATGAATGTCAAGATCGAGGGGAGGGGCTAATCTAAGTTTTTTGGCCGGGCGAATCGAATGATGGCCTCGGTTCGGTGAATGGAGTTGTGTATGAGGAAAGAGGTAGAGCGAGGAGCGCATGGGAGAAGTAGTGGCGAAGTGGCATGTATCAACTTAGATTTCAATAGGAGATGCAGTCTGGGATTTTGCCCCTTCTGGCGATGGAAGCAGCCTGAGGCCAATCTCGAGGTTGGAAACTTACCTGGGAGGCGGTGCGATGCTCATCATGATAAGGGAAAGCTCCTTCTCTCTCTCCCCCACGCACCCACACTCGATAAGCCGTGTATAGAGCCATGGTCAGGCGACAAATTCGCTCGACCCAGCTCGCCCTGTCGAAGGAAGCAGTGAAAGGTTAGCTGCAGGTTGGGAAGTTACCTACTGGCCGAGTGTGTGCAAGAAGGGGCATCGAGGTAGCATCGCACGCTTCCGAATTTGAACGGGAAGGCTCGTCCGCCGGTTTTTTTTGGCCATTATGGCTCGCACTCGCAAGGTTCATCCAGACAGATATGCCGCACAGATTCATTGTGACCATTGCATGACTCTCCATACTCACTTGGATTAACATTTCTGGCCTAATGGATCGGTGGCCGTAGCTGCGAGCCGCTGCCCATCGCACCCAGGGCAGGGTTTGGTCTTAGCATTTGGGTGTACCACGTGACGGATTTGACTATGTTTCAACGGGAGATTCGTCTCCGCTCCGCATACTTCGAAAATATTGGAGCAAGGTTGTGGTGAATGGTCACTGTTGGCCTGATCCGGGAGCCATGTGCTGTCAGCGGGTTGTGCTGTTACTGCAGTACCAACTGATCTAGCTTAAGCTACTACAACGTTGAAATGTTGAAGTACAGACTCAGATTCGGAGCCAGATTCTGCTAAACTAGTGGAAGAAGAGACCAACTCATCGCTCATCGCTGATAAAAGTTGCATCGATCGAAGAGCTATGGCTACGGCGTTGTGTCACAGCCCTCGTA
Source organism: Chara braunii (assembly GCA_003427395.1). Lineage (NCBI taxonomy): Eukaryota > Viridiplantae > Streptophyta > Charophyceae > Charales > Characeae > Chara > Chara braunii. The sequence continues at coordinate 1,639,681 of BFEA01000210.1, read as the reverse complement.
GGTTACTGGGGTTTGTTGCGCCTTGTGCTGCTGAGTTTTGCCGAGCGGCATTGCGGCAGGGTACCTTCTTGTTAGTATGCTGTTTCAGTGCCTAACAACTATGCACGGTTCGCAGTACCTGCGGATCACGTGGTCTATATGAAGTTGTCACTGCGTTAGTTACTGGTTTGATAAAACACAGGGGTGTGCTCTAATTGATCACAAGCCCTCGGGGCTGCGTAACGGCGGATTGGTCAGAAGGAGCGACCGTAAAGAGGGTTATTACTACACACATGGGCAGGCTGCCCGACTGATGTACATTTGAAACTGTTAGACTGTAGATGTGAGCTTGGATACAGGACGACAAGGAGCAAGAGGAGGTGTGTCCTCCGCTGGCTATGTAGACATTGCTCGGGTGGTGTACCCCGCTGAAGGGGAGCTGGGTACAGTGTTGCCCTCCGTGAGGCTTACTGTTGGTACGACCATGCGAAGCGGGCCATGCAGACTGTTGCTTACTGTTGTAAGATTGTGGCACCACGGAATCTGCTGTGCAACGGGCTGCCATACGAGGAGGACGCTCGCAGTTGTGTCAAGCTTGCAACTGCGCCAGTTACAGTTACATTGTTGCTCGCCTTGGCTGGTTCAGCAGGTTACGGCTGCTGCTGGGTGTGGGCTACTGCTACGGCTATGAACCCTTGAGCTGCTACTGGGGCACTTCCTTTTGTAGGTGCTACCGTGGTTGCTGCTGCCTTCCACAGTGCCTTACTACTCCGTGCGATGGCTCTGTACGGAGTACTTCTTTTGTGAATATCGCAGCATTTCATGCTGCTCCTTGGGTGTGGGCTTTGTTGCCTACCTCGACTGCGCTGTTACTGCGGCGGTTGCTGTGACACTGCACATTTTGCCAGTTGGAGGAGCAGACGCCATGCAGCAGAGTTGGGGGGCCGTATGCGAACCCGGGCGTCACCCAGGCTGTTGCATGTAGTGACTGGCGCAGGGAGTAGGAGTGGTGACCCACCTGTTCTAGCCGTGCGCTGTCGTTCCCGTCAACAACCATTGAAAGGGAAAATTGCAGCGAGGCGCAGTTTGTACCGGTCACTGTGCGTTGCTGAAGTACAGTGCAGCAGCGGGCTGAGTTTCGTATCTTATGTTGTTGTGGCGTCCTGCGGTCGCATGCAAAGTGCTACGCATGTGAAATTCTACTGAGGTTCTACAAGTTATTGGTGTTTCATACTGCTGTACAGCGGCAATTGGTCTAAGGAGAGGGGCTGAAACTTAGAGGAGTAGTCAGTCTGTGGAGGGATATCAAGGGGTTAATACTGCAAATCAGGGAGTCGTCAGAGGGTTGACTTCGACAGTTTGACGTTGGAGGTGACCAAACTGCTGCGTACTTGGCTGCCATTGCGGGGCCCTCAGGCGCATCAAGGATTCAAGGCCCTCTCATGCGAGTCTGAGTGCACCCTCAATGGATCTGAGAGTCTCAAACCTACCTCTTTCTGCCCTTCTCACTCTAAGTCTAGTCTATTGGTTACGAGAGGAAGGCGGCAAGCGGGATTGCAACCCGTAGGACTGCACCAAGACTCTGTGGGGAGTCCACCCACCGATTGCAGGAACTCTGCCGGAACCTAGGCGATGTTCTGGAGGCAGGGAACCATCAGTTATATCACCTTTCTATCTGTATGACCCCACTATACCCCTGTTTGCTTATCTCCCACTTAGTTTGGCTGATGTATGCGTGAGATTGTTCCTATGATTCTTGCTTTCTGTTCAGGACTAATCAGATTAAATGGAAGGAATGTGTGTGTGTGTGTGAAGCTTAAGTTTCTCTTTATTTTTGGCTGAAAGCAGACTAAGGGATGAATTGGGGGAAGGTGGGAGAAAGACAGACTGCATGCGTTTGACTAGGTCAACCAAGGACTGGGCATTGTTTCTAAGCTGAATGACCCAGGGCTGTGTTTATTTGACTATTTTCTGAAGGGTCAGACATTGTTTCTAAGCTGAATGACCTGGTTGCAATGTTTATTTCCTGAGGGTTTGCCTGATGTGAAAGAGTTTTCTTGTTTTATTCTGAGGGAGGATTTTTGGTCTAAGGCTGAGGATTGTTTCTAAGTTGAATGGCTTAGCCTGAAAACCACGCGCATAAGTACAACCTGAGTATAAAAGGAAGTATTTTACATATATTTGCATGTGAACTGACAGCTGGGTATTGTTTCCAAGCCGAATGGCCCAGCGTTAAGCCATATCACTAAAAAGAGAAGGAAAATTACGAAGTATAATTGAAAATAGTCTGGGCAAGTTTAACATTGTTTCCAAGCCGAATGGTTCAGTCCCCTGCCCGTATTTGCATGTTCTTTTTAGAACAAAGTCAGAAAATTATTAAACTTTGGATATTAAACAGTTCAGGGCGGCTAGGCATTATTTCTAAGTCGAATGCCCAAAGAAGAGAAAAGTAGCAGTGCAACCTGTTCGTGCATATCCTAAAGGCACGCGGGACATTGTTTCCAAGTTGAATGGTCTAGCATTTATGCCATATGTAAGTTGGATATAAGAGATGAATTATCTGGAGGTTTATGAACTATCTTATGGGAAATAACTTGGGATTGATGAGAGTACTTACCTTTGTGGTTTAGCTTGCATGTGGCTGAGTGGGATGACTATCTGATCTGAGCTTCAGTTTGATAGGTAGTTGTTTAGTTGCTCGCCACGTGTTAGAGCCATAGGAGTTAGTTTCAATTCCTAAGTTTTTTTTACTCTGATCAATTTCTGCATTTTCTGGGATCTTTTGTTATACTTTGGTCCTGTATAAATCTTGGTAAGCCACTTTCTCTACGGGAAGTGCTGCCGAAATTTCTACAAAACCAAGGAGTTAGTCAGATTTTGTTTTTTTTAAGTTCAACCTGTCTAACTGTTATGGCTTAGTAAAAATCTGGAGAGTCTCATTTTCGAAAAGGAGTGCTGCCCAAATTTTTGTTGTTTCAAGGAGTTAGACAAAATTGGACCTGGAGAAGCCAAACTCACTTTTTTTTTTCTGACCTTAGCTTTGTAAAAATCTCGGAATAGCACTTCCTCTACAGGAAGCGCTGCCGAAATTTTTACAAATCTAAGGAGTCAGTCAAATTTTGTCTTAAGTTGAGCTCATGAATCGATTTTGAGTTCATATCTGACTTAGTACAAATCTGGGAAGTTTACCTTTCTAGAGGAAGTGCTGCTAAAATTTTTACTAATTCAGGAAGGTAGACAAATTTGGACTTTCCATAGTTAGAGAATATTTTTACTTTCGTATTTGGACTATTATAAATCCTGCGAAGACACTTTTCTTATGGGAGGTGCTGCCGAAATTTTCCTGAATTTAGAGGAGTTAGATTATATTTTGACAGGTGGCAATTTTGACAATTCACTCTGTATGGAGGAGATTCTACCAAAAAGACCTACCTGGTTTAAGGATAGACCCATGATTAGTTAAGTGGAATGACCCTTGGTGGAATTGAGATATGTAGGTTACGCTTGATTTGGACTCATAGATTTAGCTTGCGGTTGGTCTGTCTTGCGTTACAGGTTCTTCTGAACGTTTGATTTGAGATCGGGACTAGAGTCAGTTTGATCCTATTAGGATCACCTTCTGTTATCACTGATAACAGGTTGGTGGCCGATTCGTCAATTTACGAGTCAATTTCAACTCACCTTCAATACTTAACCGAAAAGGCTTTAGCCCTGGTGATTTTATTGTTTTATTAAGGTTTCGCCTAGACTTTTATTGAATGACCATTTAACAAAGGTACTAAGTATTTAATTATGGTTTGTTGGACAAGAGGTTGGGGCTTGCATGACTAAAGCGATGGGTACGAGTGTAGAGGTTGATTGAAGTTGACTCCGTGTAGTGAGTGGACTCCTTGTTTGAGTCTTTGATGTGATTGCAGGTATGTATGGTGATTCGGATTTAGATTGATCTGCCTGTGATCATACGTATATATATGGCTGTGAATAGTCACATCGTGACTGTGAGAAGTGAACGTCACATACGTATTTCCGTATATATATATATATATATATATATATATATATATATATATATATAAATATATATGTACGTATGTTGAGAGTTCACGAGGGCTGAGGGGTCCGCGCATTAAGGATTAGATGGGGGTCAGGGTTGAGAAAAGGGAGAAAAAACCCTCCTTTGAATGTATACTTTTTCATAATTTATTCGTCGAACGTTGGTCCTGGGCCGGGATTCAAGGTCCTTGTCCAGGACATCCCAGTCCCTAGACTCTGCAGGAAAGGAATCTGCCCCCACGCAGAGCCTATTTGCCTTGCCTGCCAAGATGCTCAGGCCAAAAGTCGGAGGTCTCACGGCGGCCGCACGGCTATTCTTTCAGTCGTGCAATGTCGTGAGGGCGTAGACTCTCACGACACGTCGAGCCTGACACTTGAGTGTCATAAGCGGTACTCGGATCTACGAGGGACCGCTTGATTATGGACACTACATAGTACGCCATCATTGCGACTGGTTGCGCACAGTTGCATTGCGAGTCGATATGAGTAGTTTCTGCGTCCGCGCGGTTTTATACTAAGTCTAGCGCGCAACGCCTATCTGATTTCCGCATCAGAAAGTTATGGGATGACTACTAAGGGGCTAGGATTATTGTCGCATTGTTTGTCCTATGTTTTTTCGTGTGTATGTACGTGTGTGTGTTTTATCTTTACGTTCTGTACAGTGGTGTGCGCGTGGAGTGTGGGATGCGTCCTAGTCGACCGCCAGCGAGTCACGCTTGGGACCTCAACCCCCCAAGGTGTCGGTTCGCATACGGGTCCGATAGAGGCGTAGTACCTCGCGTGCCCCCTATGCTACAGCGAACGAGAAACGTCCTCGGCTGGTCCACCTCTGCGATTGCAGCTGAGCAACTTTCGTACTGTGGACTGGTAGTTCGGAGGGGATACGCCCACCGAAGGGACGTGACAGCTCCCGTAAGGTGGAGGTAAGTCGTGCCTCGCGTAGGCCCTATCCTGTCGTAGGGGCTCGCGAGAGGTATGGCTGACGCACTCGGCCGGAGCGGCTTGCGGAAACTCCATGTATATTCGCGACGAAGGATTAAAACCAACTCCTGCGTGACGTGGACGGGAGGGTCATGTGCTGCCTTTGAGTGGTGTCGGACCGATGCGCTCGACAGCGGATTGAAGGCCCGCGTGATCTCTTTTCTTTTTTATGATTGTGAAAACCGGCGTGGGCGCCGGTCATATTTTATTTTTGATTAAACCTAGGTTACCAATGGTCCGAAGACTGGACGTCTCCTCCATACGTCTGGTACCCCCGCCGTCTAGATTTTCGGACGACGGTTTTTTGACAGTAAATAATATTAAAAAAAAAAAAAAAAAAACAGTGTTGCGCATGCTCTAGAGACCCCTCACAAAAATGTTCAGATTTTTTTGAGCATTTGATGATAGGGTGGTATTTGGAGAATCAGGTAACCCAGGATTAAAATAGGATCTTAAAGATTTTTTCTTTTGATGCGGCCTACCATTGGCTGCGAAAAGGAGTGAGTGTGAGCATCCCCGCTAGGACAGGAAAGGTGGAGAATTGTACCTGGGCGGAGTGGCTAGGGGCAAAGTGGTGGAGGGCACAAACACTGCAGATGTTGTTGCGGGCCCCCATCCTCTTGCTCTTCGAAGCACCAAAGTAGTCACGACAGTTGAGCATAGGACGCGAGGATAGCGCCCACCAATTTTGAGGCTAAGGTGGTTCAACAGGTAAGTTATTGCGCACGCCTTTGCAGATTTCGGCTTCCAAGGTCCCACCTGCTGACCTTATCGACGAGCCTCGTGGTGTCCGAGTTAATGCGCAAGCTGTGCGCTGATGAAAGGGAGCGGACACACTCTATCTCACTAAGTACGAGGTAGGAAAATGACGCTTTACATTTTCAGGTTCTGGCAGAAAAGTTTGTTCCTGAAGATTGCTACTCCTATTGATGAAAGCAGCGTGGGGGGAGGCTTACCAATGGAGCCGGTGGGCTGTCAAAACTACCGATAACAAAAGCATGAGAGCATCCACGGGGCCCTCCCGGCCTTGTCACGCAGGAGTTGGTCTACCTCACGATACACATGGAGCTTCCGCAAGCCGCTCTGGCCGAGTGCGCCAGCCATACCTCTTGCGAGCCCCTACGACAGGATAGGGCCAACGCGAGGTACAACTTACCTCCACCCGCGGGAGCTGTCACCTCCCATCGCAGGACATATCCCCGCCGAGCTACGTGTCCACAATACGGAAGCTAATCAGTTGCAATCGAAGAGGTGGACCAGTCAGGGGCCTTTCTCGTTCGCTGTAGCATAGGGGGTACTTGTGGTCCCACGCCTCTATCGGACCCGCATGCGAATCGACACACTGGGGGGATAAAGTCCCAAGCACGAGTCGTCATCGGTCAACTAGGACGCGTCCCACTCACCACACGTTACACCATGGTAAAACATAAAAGTAAAGCACATACACACACGGAAGGACACAAAACAAATAACACAACAACACTCCTAGTCCCTTCTTGTAGCCAACCCATAACTCTCCGACGAGGAAAATCGGATAGGTGACGCGTGCGGGGCTTAGTATAAAACCGCACAGACGCAGAGTCTTTCCATGTCGACTAACAATGCACGAATACTTAAGCAGATGCAATGATGGCGTACTACGTAGTGCCATAATCAAGCGGTCTCTCGTGGATCCGAATCCGCTTATAACACTCAAGTGCCAATCTCGACGTATCGTGAGGGTCGAACCCTTCACGATATTGCATGACTGAAGGAACAGCCGTTCAGCCCCCGCGGCACCTTTGACCCTTAGGCTGAGTGTCCCAGTGGGCAGGGCAAATAGGCTCTCGACGGGGGGTGATTCCTTCTGCGCGGAGTCTAGGACATGGGATGCCCTGGACAAAGACCTCGAATCTAGGTCCAGGACCAATGTCCGACTAAGAAATTTTTAAGAGGTAAAACGGTAAAGGAGGGGAATCACTTTTCCTCTCTCAATCTCAACCCCAATTAAAACCTCAAGCGTGGTCTCTTTAGACCACGCAAACACTCAAACATATATACATACGTATATACTTAGAGGGGAATAAATATGTGACGATCACTTCTCACAATCACAGTGGGACACCTCTCAGCCATATATATGTATGTGATTGCAAACAGTCAATTCCAAAGTCCGAATCACAAAACATATATGCAATCACATCAAAGAATTAACAAAAAATCCACATACTACACGGGGTCAACTTCAACCATTCTCTATACGCATACCCCTCGCCTTAGCCATGCAAGCCCCAACTTGTGTCTAACCTTCCAAAAATAAATACTTAGCACCTTCGTTAAATGACCATTCAATAAAAGTTCGGGTGAAAACCTTACTAAGACTATAGAAACCACCAGGGCTAAAACCTTTCAGATTGGGTAACGAGAATGGTTTGAAGATAAGTCGTAAACCGACGAATCGGCAACCGATCTGTTATCAAGGATAACAGAAAATAATCCTCTTGGGATTGAGCTGAATTAGTCAAAATCCTGAGTCAAATGTCCAAAGAAGGCATATATCATAAGACAGGTCAATACCCAAGTTAAATCATCAGTGTATGGAGAATAAATCTCCATAACACATTTTTATCCAAACTATATGCCAATTAAGTCTAAATCTACCCCTAAGTCAGTGTTCAAAGAAAAAATGGACTTTTGGCAGAATCCCTCCCATTCAGGGTGGATTGCCAGAATCGCCACCTGTCAAAATGGGTGGATTGCCAGAATCGCCACCTGTCAAAATATAATTTAACTCCTCTAAATTAAAAAAATATATATTTTTTCAAAATTTGTATTAGCTCGTTTATAAAAGCTGAAATATTATCTAATTCTATAAAGTTAAAATTTATCTAACTCCCTTAATTAGTAAAAATTTGGGCAACACTGTTTTTAGAAAAGAAGATTTTTAAAATTTATACTAAGTCAGATACGAACCTAAAGCAAAAAATTAAGTTCAACTAAGACAAAATTTAACTAACTCCTCAGATTTATAAAAATTTCGGCAGCACTCCCTTTAGAAATGTGTTATCCCAAGATTTATACAAAGCTAAGTTTATAATCTAAAAAAACTTTGACTTCTAAAGGCTCAATTTTGTCTAACTCCTTGAATTAACAAAAATTTTGGCAGCACTCTCTTTAGAAAATGAGACTTTTCATATGTTTACTAAGTCATAAATAAAATTCAAAAAAATTGAACTTTGAAAAATCAAAATTCGACTAAATCCTTGGATTTACAGAAATTTCCGCAGTGCGTCCCGTATAGAAAGTAGCTTACCAAGATTTAGAGAAAGCCAAATATAAACAATGATCCAAGAAAATACGAGAATTAACCTAAGTAAAAGAAAGTTAGTTCAGAAAATGCAAAAATTGAACCAACTCCTATCGCTCTAGCCGTACTGAGCAACTAAAGCAACTACCTGTCAAACTGAAACTCAGACTAAGTAGTATTCTCACTCAGCCACATGCAAGACCAAACCACAAAGGTAAGTACTCTCACCAGCCCCATAGTTAACCTTGTCGACCAATAGTTCATAGTCTTTCAATGATTTATCCTTTATACCCAGCTTCCATAAGGTGAAAAACTATAACACCCAATCTTATGGGAACTTGTCTAGCTCATCCATTGAATATACACAAACATAGGGCACTACAAGTTTTTTTTCCTTGGGCATATGACTAGGCTGTCCAACCTAGTCGCCGTGAACTGTTTAAGTATCAAAGTTATATATAATGGTCTGCCCTTAGTCTTTTAAGGTAACATATGACTGAACTGATCATCTTAGATCAAGGTTCAATATGCTCCTTCTTACCACAAGTTTATTCTTAATTCATACTTTCTTCTGTTAATGATAAACTATAATCAGACCATCAAATCTTATGAAAAAATATATGACTAGCCTGTTCATAATTAAAATAATATAGAAATATAAACATATTTACCCCTTTGGTTCTAGCATGTGTGTGGCTTCAGACCAGACTACCCAATCTTATGGGAACCTGTCCAGTCCTTTGCCTGAATTCCCCCTTAGAATAAACAAGAGAGAATCAAGGTCATCCAATCTTATGGAACATGCCCAACTATTTTTCAGAAACTAATAAAACATAAGAAAACCCAAAGAAACAAGGCAACAAAGTCATTCAATCTTATGAAAAAATGCTTGGTCCTTAAAAGTCAAACACAAACAGCCCTCGCAAGTCAAGCAACCAGATCACCTAATCTTATGGGAACATATCTGGTTCTTTAGGCAATCAGAAATAAAATAGCAATAGGGTCTCCAATCTTATGGAGACTCTCCCAGCCTTTGGTTGACCCAGTCAAACGCACACAATACCACCTTTCTCCCACCTTTTTCCCAGATACAGTCCCCTTTTAGCAATCTTCTTTCAGTCAAACAACAAAGTTGAAACTAAATTTGCACAATCATTCCTTACTAAGTCTGGTTTTTTGTCCTAAAAGTCAAACACAAAGTCAAAGTAGGTAAATAGACAGTATACTCAGTCAACCATAGCAAGAAGTACAAATATGGGTAATAGTTGGGTTTATAGACGGAAAACAATGGTTGACTCTCAGTTCCCTGCCTCCAGAACTCCTCCCGGGTCCCGGCAGAGCTCCCGCAATTGGTAGGCAGACTCCCCACAGAGTCTTGCTGCAGTCCTACGGGTTGCAATTCCACCTGCCGCCTTCCTCTCTGAACAGGATTGAACTTAGATTAAGAAAGGCAGAATGAGGGGTTTCATACTCTCGAGATACAAGAGGGGGACAACTCATCTCTCATGAGAGAGCCTTGCAATCTTCAATCTTCTGAGGGCTCCGCAATGATGGTCAAAACGTGCTTCAACCTAGTTACCTAAAGTCAAATCTTCGACTGTTGACTTTCTGACGCTCCTTCCACATGTAGTGACGACGCCCCCTTCAACGATCTCAGTTCCTCCGCAAGCTCACAACTCGAAGAGTATACTTTCTGTGGTTGGTCTGTTCCCATACCGGCATAGTAGGACGAGAGGCGTGCTAGCCAACAAACAGGCTCGCAATCTCCGTGGTCCGCCCCCCTCACTATTCTACTTGCTGAGATGAGCAACGTACTGACGACAGGTAAGTCTCCAATTTTGCTTCTCACTCCCCCTTTCTGGTTTCCTTCACTCCTCCCTGCCTTCTAACACATCAGCCCAGTCCTTCAGTCGCAAGAATAACCACAGTTGGTCGAGCAACCCCTGTTGCTACAAGACAAACAACTGTGACAAAACCGGGTAGTGTATGTAGTAAGCAGATGTTGGGGCCGGTGGCGGAGGGCCTGCAGACACAGCCTTCGCGCCCTGCAGGTAAACTCCAACTAGCACGGCTAGCCTTCCACAATCGCTCGACTAGCTCCGTGATGAGCTAGCCAACCAGTGGCTTCACAACCTCGTGACTTCCTTCTTCGCTACTTCATACGATGGAATATGTACGCACCGACCAACAAGTAAGTCTTTGGTTTCCGCCTAAATACGCCTCATACCACCTCTACTCCTCAATGCACTTGGTCAGTTGACGGGAACAGACCCCCTTGCTTTCCACAATGCAACAGCGGCACGCTCCTCTTGACTTACTAGCAGAGGACAACGAATGTGCCACCCAGTGTGACCACGTCTGAAACTTGAGTAGTAGCAATCCTAAGTCCGAAGGCGAGCGGCGGCAGATCTACGAGCGGTCTGACCAACCAAATCAGACCGACGAGTGCACATCCACCATGGTTATTAGCATGGGGAAGACAAATATACACGGGTCAACACTGTGTCTCTGAGGATTGGCTTAGGCTGGGCAGGTGAGCTCTTCTTTCTCGGACCGATGGGGCGAGCAGCGCTCCGTACTAAGGTAAGTCTCCAACCCCACAGCCAAACTCACACCATCTCTTACGAAAGAACAAGACAATCGAAATAATCTCCCGCTAGAACATGAAAATATATATTGCCTTTCCAGTCATGTACGCAGGGAGATAGAAGCGGGCGACTTCCATTAGTCGACTATGTAAACTCTGAACGAATCTTTCGCTAGAATGCGGAAAGATTCGTTWCTTCCTTGGAGCTGCCCCCCCCCCCCCCGGGCGCAACTCTTGATGACTATACCAGCAAAATCGCCAGTCCTTTATCAACACGGACATCACAATCCGACTCGCAATGTCCAAAAACCTCAATATCGACCTTTTCCCCACCTAATTTCATCGGAATTCACCCGAAATCTCCATCTTCCACTTTGACCATCTCCTACCTTCGCACAACCTGTTTTCTATCTAACTCTTGTTCTACTAATTCATCGCTAAAACTACCGCTATCACTAAAGTCGCCCAGTCTCAAAACCCCCAACTAGTGTCTTTCCCTGCCCAACTTCGTTAAGAACGAGCTCACCGTAGCTTCTTCCTCTGCCACAACTTCCTAATCTGCCACTATCTCCATTCCCTTTCTTCGAGCGTACCTAGCTCGTTTCCTCGTCGAGGTTCATCCTCCTGTTATTACTTTTGCTGCTCCGCCTCCAGTCCTGTTGCGTTTTTCTTGCGCTATTCTTCACTCCTCTGCCTCTTCCTACCTCTCCTTTTACTCTATTACATTCATCCTATTCCTCACATTCCCACGACTACTCATCCTTCTCGCCAGTCCTCCGCTCGTAGCGCACGGTCGATGATCCCATGAATACAGTTCGTCGGCCTGAGTCATTCTGAGGGGAACTCTGGGCAGAGTTAGTTCCTATGAGGCTCGACTTTTGCCCCTCGTCCCTATGCCTGAGTCCTCATGAGCGATTTGTGCATTAGTCCAGGGGTAGGTCTCCTACCTCTCGCTTATTGCCACTCCTTTTCCATTGGAGTAGTAAAGATTCAAAGTGGATCTTCCCTCAGAACGAAAGAAAATTCGGTGTCGTTAGTCACCTAGTCCCCGCGGTTGCTTTCATGCCTCTTTTACCGGTAGTGTTGATAGTCCACTGGCTTCATTGGTAAACTTCTCCCCCACGCTGCTTTCATCAATAGGAGTAGCGATCTTCAGAATGAACTTTTCCGCCATAACCTGAAAATATACCGCGCCATTTTCCTACCTCGTACTTAGTGAGATAGAGTGTGTCTGCTCCTTTTCATCAGCGCACAACCTGCGCATTAACCCGGACACCACGACGCTCGTCGATACAGTCAACAGGCAGGACCTTGGAAGTCGAAATCTGCAAAGGCGTGCGCAATAACTTACCTGTTGAACCACCTTAGCCTCAAAATTGGAGGGTGCTAACCTCGCATCCTATGCTCAGCTCCCGTGACTACTTTGGTGCTTCAAAGAGCAAGAGGATGAGGGCCCGCAACAACATCTGCAGTATCTATGCCCTCCACCACTTTGCCCCTGGCCACTCCGCCCAGGCACAATTATCCGCCTTTCCTGTCTCGTTGGGGATGCTCACACTCACTCCTTTTCACAGCCAATGGTGGGCCGCAGACTACATCTACAGCGAGCCCCGCCAACCTGATTCCTCCGTCCTGGAGGCTAGTCACCCTCTGGCTCGTATGCACATTGAACCCCTCAGTCCGTGTTTTAAATCAATTAGGATAAAGAAATTTGCCAGCCTCCCCAACCCGCACAAACCCGCAGGTCAACCGAGGGATGCATGCGCTCACTGTCCTCGAGCACCATGACGGCCTCTAAATCCGGTGTCGCATCTGAGTCAAAGAGCATCGGATCATAAAGATAAATACCTAATAAAATATTTAGAACTTTTTAAGCATCCGAAAGCGATGGATGAGAAAAACAACCTGCTAGTACCGTACTTACGCCGACGACGATAAAACCAAGGGGGGTTAGCCCCGCCGGGCCCTCACCCCTTCAGTCCCTTCTAGCTACTTTTGATATTCTCGAGTCGTCGTTGCTCGATCTCGATCCCTGAATTTCCCGAATAGAAATTCGACATCGTAACCAATAATGTTAGGCCCAAGGCGGAGTCTAGTATTGACTGATACCTAAACAAATGGATACTGTGCGACACGCAGATCTACCAAAACGTTTTCAAAATCACGCTGTTGTCGATGTCATCCTCATACGTACGCACAAGTCAGAGTCCAACACACTAATCAAAAGACAGAATCTTTGAGATCCTAGTTTAATCAAAAATAAAACATGACCGGCGACCCACCCCGGTTTTCACAATCATCAGAAAGAAAAGAGATTACGCGCGCCTTCAATCCGCGCACCCACACACTCTCTACTCTAGTCAACCATTCAATCAATGTAAACCACAAACAATGTCGCGGCTTGCAAACCTTGAATCATTTATTTTCTGTCATTTGCAAAAACTAGGGCGGATACCCTTGTAAGGGTATTTGCACCGACAACTTACCGGACCATATTAAGCGACGTCCCCGTCACTTCGCGAAATCGAAAAGCTATGAATTCATCCATAATCCAAAATGCTGACGAGAAAGGAACCAATCCGATTAGCCGACAGACTCTGGTTTGAGGCCTCTATCAATCCATGTCAAACACAACTATATGTTGTCAGGATTCTAACATGGGTCTCAATTTCCTGACACTAGGACGTCGGGATACTTACCATGATACTACAACATAAGTTTCAGAGGCCCTTTGAACCGTCCTCTCCCTATTGTCCTACACAAACGTCGGCTTCTTGTCAAGTGTCCCTTTTTGCCTTCACCCTGCAAGTAAGGTCACAATTAGGGACGAGGGCCCTAACCGAGACCTTTGGAGGCACTATCGCCTCCGTCTAAAAATTTTCACAATTAAGTATATATATATATATGTATATATATATATACATATATATATATACCTATATATATGTATATATATATATATATATATCGTCTATATATATTTTATCGTAGACTCTTCTTGCAGTCTAGTACAGGAAGTCCAGGTTTTCATCTTTACCCGCCATAGTCTGGGTGATCGCGCCAGATCTACGACCCACTTCGTTGTTATTTTAGCGATAAGCATTCAATCAGGACTCAAAAAAACTAAGTTGACTCGACTCTCATCCCAACGACATCCCGCAGGAAGTAAAACCCTTCTAGGCGGCCACACCCTTTTAGGTCTTTAGTCCTTTGGAGAGACGTGGACCCGCTGTTTTGGTTATGCCGATGAGCAGCCAACACTAGGGCTGTGTTGTCGTGCATTCATTGAACGCGCGTTTCTCGTTCATGTTTTGAACGCATTGAATGCTCGTTCATTAAACGCGGCTAAACGCGTTGAACGCCTTCGCGCGGGGCAGGGGTGTGGGTTGGGGGCCATGTGTGTGTGTGTGTGTGTGTGTGTGTGTGTGTGTGTGTGTGTG
>BFEA01000210.1:1566966-1624789 GCA_003427395.1 Chara braunii | reverse complement strand
ACAGACGAAGAGGAGGGGATCAGACGAAGAAGAAGAGGGGAGATGGGAATGTTGCCAACACCAAGTCTTCGGTACAAATTCCAGTTAGACTCTCAAATAATCCCTCGTCAAATGTCTGAATCCCAATGTCGAGTTTGGATCCAAATGTCGCCAAGTCCCGAAGTCACAAATCTCTCTCTCTCTCTCGTAGTCTGCAGATACTGAGAAATCAGGTAGCGAGAGGATGCGGAAAAGGTTTTTTTCTTCCTCTTCTGAGTGTGTGTGTGTGTGTGTGTGTATGGGAGAGAGAGAGAGAAAGAGAGGAGGGCAGGTAAGTCTCCAACTGCGCGGCCGACCTCATGGCACTTCCATCTATCTGATGAGCAAAATCGAATGAATCTACCGCTAATACATGAAAATATACACTGATACTTTTTTTTTATTTTGTTTTTAATGAACCAAACCCCTCAACCTGTAGTCTGCCACGTGCTCATATGAGTGAGTGGGTCGCGTTCAACGAATTTGCGCCACGTGGGGCGTTGCGCGTTTTAACGTGTTTGAAAGCGGCCCACGACCGTTTGAACGAGGGCGTTCGAACGAGAAAGCGCATTCAACGTGTTCAAATGGTCACACAGCGCTAGGAGTTGCGCCCTAGTGATGCTAAACTTTACCGTTAGCTTGTTTTTTTTCGGCAAATGCCCTAAGATTAGCACAAGTGGTTGAACGGTGTGTCGCAACGATACAGGTCTGTTTGCGGGACTACGCAAAGGTCTGTCACACATAAGGGCATTTACCAGTCTTCCGTGGGACAACACGGAGAACGCGACATCCTCTCTTCATTCACAAAACAAAATCACCGCCGGACTCATAAGACTGTGCTCTCCTAACTTAATCAGAGTAAGAAGGTCACTCATCTTAATGACATCTCAGAAATAAATCACTCTTACGACCTTCAAAACCTCACAAATGGCCAAACAAAAAACTTGGTCCTTCTCTTTATACTTTATCTTTCAAAACAATTTCCCATGTCATTAAATATGTTAACCACCTTTCAATCGAAGGAGGTCTTATTCATTAGGTCTCCTAATCATCCTTCTCTTTTTAGGATGAACTTTCACACGACCTTTTTAAAACACCTTCTACTGAAGATGAGTCTCCAAACGAGCAAATAACCACCTTCCTTCTTGAAGGTGTCTCAACCATAAAAACACTCCGCACTGAGAGACCAACTTATCGGTCCTCGTTACAACTCAACAATAAACATTCGGCATGGTAAGCACCCGAGTCTCAAAGACTCATAAACCCCTTAGGATTTCTACATCCTTCACAGAAACAGATTGCACTTCCTCCCCTTATACCCGGCCCTATCATCCACCCATGGGTAGACCGCACGAGTATACCGAGAAGTAGACAGTTCACATATAAACACGTTCGCAATTCATAAAACATATGAGATGTTTTATGTACATCTCCCACACAAAACTTCCATTCATCAGGATAAAACCACGCATGCGAGAGTGATTATGATCATCATATAGAAGAGATAGCTTCAGATAAAACCTCAACTCAATGTACACTCAAGGATGAGATATCTCATCCTGAACACGAGTAACGGTGCAAACTCGTAACCCACTCAGACGGAGCAAAATTACTCCCAATATGGTATAAAGTTATAAACGTAATCACCCTGTCAAAAATGCACTCAAAATCATAACCGATTCTGACCCTCAGGAGTCAGAAGAAAAATAATCCTACTATACAAATGTCACACCCCTGAACCCTCATTCTCAAATCACTAATAAAACTCCTAAATGGTAGTCATACGTTGTGGATCTCATCTTTACAGTCAAGCAACGTATGTACCAAGGATCTGGAAACAAACACAAAGTAAAAAAAAAGAAACAACAAATTTCTACTCTAAAATGTACACTCTCTCTCAATCCTAGAAGCAAAAATGACTAACAACCCATATGTAAACCAGTCCCTACTCACTCATTTCCTCCTGGTTCTGCCTATATAGTTGAGCCCTACCCCCGTCGCCAGTCCGCTCCACCGCTCTACGTTGTTTGTCGAACATCTGTCCACCACTCTAAATGACCTTCCTTGCTGCCTTGTCCTTTAAAAACTTAGGACATTGCAAGGCCCTATGTTACCCGTCCTTGCAAAAGAAGCAGGATAAGTCACCTGATCTACGACCTCTTTTCTTCTTCTTTTGAGAACCTGGCGACAAAGGTGCCTCACTAGCCTCTCGGGTCACCTCGTGACTCTGGGGTATATCCATAGGCTCATCAGGTCTCGTTTCCAACACCTTGGCACTCGACTCCATCCGTATCCCAACTCCCTCGGGCTGGTACTCAGGAATATCTAACCTCTGTGGCCTGCCCTCGAAGACATCCTCTATCGCAACCACCATCTCTCCCTCACGAGACACCTCCACTCTCTGCTGAGGCATAAACACACTCGCCCCTTTCTGCATGGTGTTGACTGCTTCGAGGAGTACATTCATGGACCCCTCGTCAGACCCAAGCGCAGACACACTGACAGTTGCCTGTGGTCTATCCCCTGCTCGTGGTGTCAAGGACTCTGTTGCTGGTCCTAAAGAAGTCGTAGGTTGGGTGGCAAGCTCATTAGGTGCCCTGAACTCAAAGACCTTATTTTCTGCCTCCCTCTTTGCCTTCGCTTCTTCCGGCTCAAGGATGACCTTCCCCATGGGTGGTTCTTGGGAGGGCCCCGCCGTGGACAGCTGTCCAAATAGGCCTTGCACTGACTCCCCCTGAATGCCATAGCGACTGCTCTCTGTCCAGTCCACTACTTTGGTGGGCGCCTCTGTCCATCCTAGCCGCCATATCCTGAAATTGTCGCCTCATATCCTGGATAGTGGCGGCCTGACTAGTTGCCAGTGCCCTGAGCTCCCTGACCTCCGCCTCTGCCACTTCCAAACACACTCCCAGATTCCCGTCCTTCAGCTTCTTTCCAGCCAATTCATCCTCCAACATCAAGTACCTCTAGAAATATGTCTTGGCCAGAAAACGGAGCTTGTGGTCCAGGTATCCATCCACCGATCTCGTCGTCTCGAGTCCAGCTTTCCTTGGTGCAGTCAATCCCTCAACACTCCGACTCCATAACTCGTCCCACATCTCCGTGACTCCGTGAGGCTTAGATGGCACATCAGGTGGCTGGTCTAGAACCGCTCCTGCCGCCTCTAATCTTTGCCTCTCCTCCGAAATTTCCTCTAGGCGCTTCTCGGTCCTGACCCGCTTCTCCTCTGCTGTCTCTCCTGCTGGCGCCCTCTTCCCTGTGCGGAGAACCTCTCTATCCGGAATCTCAGCCCTCGTCTCTCTTTGGCGCGGCTCCTGTGGTGGCTCCATGAGCGCAGGCTCCCTGATGTCAGGATGCTCCTGAGCATACATCGCCAAATATGTATCGACAATGGAGAGAGCCTCTTTCCTCCAGCCTGTCTCCTCGCACTCCATCTCCACCCTCGTCCTTGGCGAAAGAGTCGTATCTGGGGAAGGTGATAGGATCTCCTCCTGCTGAAGCTTCTCTCCTCTCTCACAAGCAACTCTGGCACTGCCTCTGGTCCCAACTTCGGGGCAGACGTCTGAGGGGGAGTATCCTTCCCAACCTCTATCACCTCCTCTGCATCTCGTCCTCTCTGAGCGCCCGGCTCCGCCTCTGGCTCTGACTCGTGGACCTCCTCCTGCGGTACGTTCCCAACTGGCTCATCGCCCCTCATGTAAGTCTGGGGCATTCTCCACTGTGAAATATCCAAATGCGCCTTTAGTTCCTGCAGTGATCCTCCCGATCGCACCACCTCCTCTCGTGTGTGCTAAGGGGACTCTCGCAAGCCTCCCTGCGTATAGCGCTGGAAGACCACTGGACCCAACCCATGCTCAGGATATGCTCCCTGCTCCTCTGTCGGTTGTGCACGCTCCTTGTCTCACCCGGCGAGTTCCTTCCGTCCTCCTCGAGCTAGGACGACCTCTCTGGGATCAGGGTCCCTTTGCCGCCTCTTGACCCTAGGTTGAGGTGGCTCTGGCCTTCGAAAGGCCTCTCTCAGATGCGCCCTGCAGCCGTCCCAGTCTCGAGCCATGCCCCTAACCTGCCTCGCCAACGGTCTCTCCGCCTTCCCGGTCCATAGTGGTAGCGTCCGTGTCCACTCGTTCCTCAGTATGCGCTGTTGTTGCATGAACTGCTAAAAAACGCGGATGAACTCCTCGACGTTCCCTATCTCCAGGCGGATCGGCTCGCCATCTGTTCCTACCAGTGAAGGCCTCAAGCTCTGGATCCTCAACTCAGCCTCCTGCCAGGTCCTCACCTCCATGCGGATACGCGCGATGGGTTCCTCAAACCGGACAACAACCCTCAATCTTTCCATCATCTGAGCCACTGTCCACCTCCTGTAATATGCGTAACCTCGGAAGTCATCCAGAAAGAGATTTATATATCCGTCGTCATATACGGGCGTGTGCTCCCTCCGATAAGAGTCGTGCTGCTCGAAACCCCCTAATGCTCCCAATGGCCTCCGTGGTGGTCGCGTCTCCCTCCCTCCTCTTGGCGTGACTGTCTTTGTAAAGTCAGACCTGCACAAAAGGCGAAGGAGACGACAGACACACCAAAGGGGTAAGCAAACAGGCAATCAGGGTTTATTCAGATAAACAACAAGCACACATTCGGCCCATACATTCTACCATCTCACTCTTTCTATGACCTAACTAAAGACTCTTTCTATCCGCCTAGGGTTCTATTATAAGGGGCGATCTCATCTCTTTTTTTGCGATAATTTTTTTCAGCCCCGTTCCTGACACTAGTCCTTCCACTCTTTGTTCAGCTATTCAATCTGGTAGGTGCCAAAATCCCCACATCATACAATCCGGTAAGGCCCTAGCCACCTCTTGTTAAGTTTTTTGGACCATTGCTTTTCTAGGGACGAGTCGTATAGCAATACGATATCCCCAACTTCCAATGGTGTCTTTCATACTCGTGCCATCTGGTCCCAACGAGCCTTATCGTCCATGCGACTCCCTTCCACTTGATTGAATGTCTCCTGAATCCTCTCCTCAATCGCACCCACCTGTCGTGCCCGAATGTCGAGCAATTCTTCAAAGGACAGATTGGTTTCTAAATCCTGACGTTTCCAAGTTTTCAGGAAGCTCTCAATTTGGGAAAGTAGCGTGCCTCCCGTACCATACCGTGGTTGGTGCGTAGTTGGTGGTCCTCTTTACCGTAATATTCTCGACGAAAAATGTCGCTCTCAGATATCTTGGCCACTGATTAGACCTACCTTCAGTCCATTTAGCCAGAAGGTTCGAGATGGTACTATTCCCTCTTTCAACCGGGGCGTTTGCTTGGGGGTGTGAGGCCGTGGTATAATTGGCTACCACGCCGTACTATGGCAACAACTTTTGCACCTCCAATCAAGTAAAGTCCGATTCTCTATCCATCACGAACTCCCTGGTGAAGGGATAACGTAGGTAGTACTTCTCGATGCAGCTCACTAGAACCGAACTTGTCATTGTACGAATGGCGCGACCATCCACAAAGTCAGTAAGGTTATCCCGTGCATCGAAGATATGGTTGTAGCCGTGATCTCCAATCGGTATGAATAGCAGGTCGATATGTACTACGACACCCACTTTCCTCTCTAGCCTTGGATGCAGTGGTTCTCTTGGCCTCTGAGGAGATATTTCTTAACAGGGTACACAAAACCGACAAAACTTAATGACCATCTCCATCATTCCATCCCAGTAGTATAGCTCACTTATCTTGACATACATGGCATTGCTTCCTCGATGCGCTCCTGCGATGCCGTCATGAAACGTTGTTGTAATATCGATCTGGCGATTCCTCCCACACACGACCCTCCAAGGATTCCTCACTTGTCTTTTTACAAAAAAATGGCCAGCCCTTACCAGATAGAGATGCCTAATTTTCTGATCCCTCTCACTCGCATCCCTATCCCTCGTCTCGCATGATAAGACAAGTCTCAGCTCCAGGTAGATCCCATCATACTCTTCTACACAGAACGCTTCTTTGATCTCTCCTTCCTCAAACTCGTCGTTCTGTCTCTCAGGTACAATATCTTCGCTCTTAGTCGGATTTAGCGAGCCTATCTGGTCCAAGTTTCCCTGCAGAAGCATGTTGGTGAGGAGATGCATTCCTCCCATCAACTCCTCGTGCTTCTCTACCTGATCATATCCTTCTTCTATCGTCCTTATCTCCTTCACCATACTATGAATGTCTGCTAGTGCCAACTTCATTATTCATTGGACATCCTTGCCACCCAAATGGTTTTTTTCCTCAAAAGGCTTGAGTATTAATTCTGCCCTCCGCTCATATCCCCTTGGCGCATACCAAACGGGATGACCGACGAAACTTGGCACTCGCCATGACCACTTATTGATATGAAGACGGACGTCCTCCTCTTGATCGAAGAAGCTATCAGCTGGAGGTGTATCCTCTGTTGCCCCTTCTTCTAGCTTATCCCAGTTGATGCGACTTAACCTGTCTTTTATATTCTTGCTCTCATGAATCCTCTCCAATTCGAAATTAAGCATCCATATGTATGTTAACCATCTGGTGACTGTTGGATCCAATGAGTATAGTTCTTCAGTGAGCAAGCAAGCGCAGTTGGGTCTACTCTCAATATAAATTTTCTGCCAAAGATATAGTTTCGGAAAATCCTTGGGCAGTCAAGGACAGCGAGAGGCGCCGAGAGCTTCCTTCTTAAACCGAGAGTTGTTCCTCTTAGTTGTATTAAGAGTTCGACTCACAAATCTCAACAGTCTCTCCTTTCCTTTAACATCCGTTTGAATCAGGACTCCGCCTAGGGCAGTCGGTCCAGTGTTCGTCTCAATAATGAACGGCCTCACCTCAGTGACCTCATAGTCTGGCGCCCCCAATACTAAACCTCCTTCCTGAAATTCCACCTTCATTTCTGCTATGGTATTTTCCTGGTCCTCACCCCAGACCCATTCCTGATCCTAACGTACCAGCTTCCCTAGATGCTCGTTCTTGGCAGCAACGTTTCTTATGAAGATCCTCCAAAACCCACACGTGTCGAGAAAGCTCATAACATTTGTTATCGAAAGGAATGGTACTGGCTATTCGATAATCTTGTCCGTTTTTTTTACCTCTGGTCGACGGTCATTCTCGTTACAGACGAACGCCAAGATGGTAGCTTCTCTCATGCAGCGCCTGGATTTGGCTCCACTTGCCGTAAGGTTATGTTCTTCCAGCAAGCTCATGACTTTATCAAGGTCCTGAACATGCTTCCAAACAAAACGTTTTACCCCTGACAAGACTTCATCATCTTCGTTCTCTTTCGGCCTTTTTACTGCCAAGTCATCAATGTACGGTTGGGTGATGTGTGGACTGATTGTTTGCATGGCCCGGACCATATGCCTTGGAACCATAGCTACTACATTAGTCCATCCATGTGGGGCCACATTCATATGAATCAGCCCCCTGGCGTATGCATCGCTGTCACCGGTCTATCTGGCGGATAAACAGGAAATTGGTCGTTCCCAGAGTAAAGGTCTATAAGCGAAATTATAGGCCTTCCTGCGCACGACTCTAACAGTGCGTCCGCGTTTGGCAAACCTCTTGCATCTCGCACAATCACAACATTCAATCGCTGCAAGTTCTACACTTATCGCAACATCCCGTTAGGCTTGACAAAACAAAACCACGGGGATGCGTACGACCCACTTGAATAATCAGCCACATGCATTCGCATCCTACCGTTCAGATAGTCCATCACCTTTTTTTCCTCGTCAGGATTGGGGCATCGCGTGCCTATTAAATTTCATGGCTCATGCGGTACGATATGGATCCGAATCATCGAAATTTTATCCACATCCAATCTTCCGCGTTGATCATCATCGAATGCATAGGTGTGATGCCTCTTCTTCATCAGCTCTATCATTATAACTTTTTCCTGGGGTGACAGGAATCCAGACTCTCCCACTATCAGTTTCTCCTCATTCTCCTCTTTGATACGGCATGGGCCACTTGCGGCCTGCTCCCTCATTCGCCGTATCAATCCACGTTCCTGCTTGTAGTTAGCCTCCTCGTCCTCTGTAACAAGAACGAGAATTGGGCTACACTTCTTATCTATCATCTTGTACCGCCTTTGGGAACCCTGATTGAGCCGTCCCCTAAAAAAAATTGGCTTACAGTTTGTGTCAGCATTATCACAGGGTTTCTTCTTCCATTTGGAAGTCGATAGACTCGCTCCACCTCCCCTACCTGGGGACAATCCATAACTTGTTCCCTCCATGCCTGAATGACCTCTGGATCCGCAATCTCATGAGTGACCATCAAGTTCATGGCTTTATTCACATAAGATAAACTGAGTGAAAGCACTTCCGCCCTTTCCTCCTCTTCAGGCTCCTCAAGAAGTCTCCGTCATTCACTCTCGGACTCCTCGATTGTGAATGATTTGGGGTTGGGTCAATTCCTTATACTTTTAGGCACCGTGTTCCGGCAGGTGATCACCTCATAGTTTCCATACACTGGGTCACACAGGATCAATATCAACGTTCCATCATGTTTGTTGAAGATCAGCGTTTCCGTTCTGCACAGGAATTACCTCCCTAGGAGGATGGCGTGATCTATGTCAGGCATGACAAAGAAGCAAACCCTCGCCTTCACCTTTCCAATCTCCACGACCACATTTGAAATCGTCCCACAAAACACCACTTTACAGCTGGCACCATGCAAGATACCACAATGTGAGCGGTCTGTCTCCAGTTCCAATCAGAGTGCATCATCTTCCTTAATAATTTTCATCTCTGCTCCCGTGTCTACCATTGTCGTGCACTTTGACCCTTTCACCTGGCACCATGTTCACTACTGCACAAGCCTCACACTTCCAATCCATCTTAGTTCCAGTTTTCGCCCACTCTGCCCCCTTTCGCAAAATAGTACTCCGATGGACATTCGGCGCCAAACGCCATGAAAACCTCCCCTTTAACCCATCACGGAGCTTAGGAGCAAACCCTAGGATTTCCTTTAAGGTCATGAGGTCATTGTGACCCTCAAGCAGCCTATCTATCACCTTCTCTACATCAAAGCCTTCTTCTAGTCGAACTGCATACTTCTTCTTCTTCGGCACCACATCGCGTACAATCGGTTCGACTTCCTCTTGGGGCCCTCTTTTTTTCACCCCTTGCATTGCTCTCCTGTCCTCCTGGCGAAGTCTTTCATCTTCCTCATCCTTATCCTCCTCCTCCTCAACCTCCGAGTTGTGGGGCGGACCGCGGAGATTGCGGGTCTGTTTGTTGGCTAGCACGTCTCTCGTCCTACTAAGCCGGTGCGGGAACAGACCAGTCACAGAAAGCAGACTTATTTATGGCCAGTATACTCTTTGAGTTGTGAACTTGAGGAGAAACAGAGATCGTTGAAGGGGGCGTCATCGCTACAAGTGGACGGAGCGCCAGCAAGTCAACATTCGAAGGTTTGACCTTAACTAATCAGGCTGCAACACGTTTTGGCCATCATTGCAGGGTCCTCAGAGGATTAAAGATTGCAAGGTCCTCTCATGAGAGTTGAGTTGTCCCCCTCTTGTATCTCGAGAGTCTGAAACCCCTCATTCTACCTTTCTTAATCTAAGTTCAATCCTGTTCAGAGAGGAAGGCAGCAAGTGGGATTGCAACACGTAGGACTGCAGCAAAACTCTGTGGGGAGTCTACCCACCGATTGCGGAAGCTCTGCCGGGACTCAGGAGGAGTTCTGGAGGCAGGGAACTGAGAGTCAACGATTATTTTCCGTCTATAAACCCAACTATAACCCATATCTGTAATTCTTGCTATGGTTGACTGAGTATAATGTCTTTATCCCTACTTTGACTTTTTGTTTGACTTTCAGGATAAAAAACTAGACTTAATAAAGGAATGATTGTGCAAATTCAGTTTCAGCTTTGTTGTTTGACTGAAAGAAGCGTGCTAAAAGGGGGTTGTATCTGGGGGAAAGGTGAGAGAAATGTAGTATTGCATGCGTTTGACTGGGTCAACCAAAGACTGAGAGAGTTTTCATAAGATTGGAGGATCTAGTGCTATGTTTATTTCTGATTGTCGGAAAAACCAGACAGGTTCCGATAAGATTGTGTGGTCTAGTTGCTTTGACTTGCGAGGGCTGTTTGTGCTTGACTTTCAAAGACCAAACATTTTTTCATGAGATTGAATGGTTTGGTTGCCTTGTTTCTTGAATTTTCTTATATTAGTTTCTGAAAAAGAGTTGGGCATATTCCATAAGATTGGAAGACCTTGACTCTCTCTTGTTTATTCTGAGGGGGAATTAAGGCAAAGGACTGGACAGGTTCCCATAAGATTGGGTGGTCTGGTCTGGAGCCGCACACATGCCAGAACCAAAGGGGTAAATTTGTTTGTATTTCTATATTATTTTAATTATGAACAGGCTAGTCAGATATTTTTCCATAAGATTGCATGGTCTAGTTATAACTTATCATTAGCTGAAGAGAGTATGAATTAAGAATAAACTTGTGGTAAGAAGGGGAAGACTGAACCTTGATCTAAGATGATCGGTTCAATCATTTGTTACCTTAAAAGCCTAAGGTCAGACAATTGTATATAACTTGGGTACTTAAACAGTTCAGGGCAACTAGGTTGGACAACTTAGTCATATGCCCAAGGAAGAGAAAAGTTGTAGTGCTCTATGTTTGTGTACATTCAATGGCTTAGCTAGACAAAATTTCATAAGATTGGGTGTCCTAGTTTTACGCCTTATGTAAGCTGGGTATAAGGGATAAATCATTGAAAGACTATGAACTATTGGTCGACAAGGTTAAGTTTGAGGCTGGTGAGAGTACTTACCTTTGTGGTTTGGTCTTGCATGTGGATGTGTGAGAATACTACTCAGTATGAATTTCAGTTTGACAGGTAGTTGCTTTAGCTGCTCGCCACAGACTTGAGCGATAAGATTTAGTTCAATTTTTATGTTTTATGAGCTAACTTTCTTTTACTTAGGTCAATTCTCGCATTTTCTATAGCCATTTTTTATACTTGACTTTGTATAAATCTTAATAAGTTATTTTCTTTACGGGAAGCGCTGTCGAAATTTCTGAAAATTCAAGGAGTTAGTTGAATTTCGACTTTTCAAAGTTAAATTTGTCTGAATTTTCTATATGACTTATTAAAAATCTGGAAAGTCTAATTTTTTAAAGAGAGTGCTGCCCAATTTTTGATTAATTGAAGGAGTTAGAAAAAATTGGACTTTGGGAAGTCAAAGTTATTTTAGATCCTGAACTTAGCTTTGTATAAATCTTAGGATAACGCTTTTCTAAAAGTAGTGTTGCCGAAATTTTTACAAATCTGAGGAGTTAGTTATATTTTGTATTAGTTGAACTCAAGTTTTTGCTTTAGGTTCGTATCTGACTTAGTATAAATTTGAGAAATCTTCTTTTCTAAAAGGAGTGTTACCCAAATTTTTACTAATTCAAGGAGTAAAATAAATTTTAAATTTTTAAAATTAGAGAATATTTTAATTTTTATATTCGAGCTAATACAAATTTTAAAAATATATATATATTTTTTAGTTTACAGGAGTTAGATTATATTTTGAAAGGTGACGATTCTGACAATCTATCCTTAATGGGAGAGATTCTACCAAAGTCCACATTTTTTTTGGACACTTACTTAGGGGTAGATTTAGACTTAATTGGCAGATAGTTTGGGTAAGAATGTGTTATGAAGATTGTTTGGTTTGGGTATTGACCTGTCTTACGATACATACCTTCTTTCGACGTTTGACTCAAAATTTGAATTACATTCAGCTAAATCCCAAGAGGATTATTTTCGGTTATCACTGATAATTGACCGGTTGCCGATTCGTCAGTTTACGACTCATCTCCAAATCATTCTCGTAACCCAACCTGAAAGACTTTAGCCCTGCTGGTTTCTATAGTTTTATTAAGGTTTTTACCTGAACTTTTATTGAATGGTCATTTAATGAAGGTGCTAAGTATTTATTTTTGGAAGGTTGGACAAAGGTTGGGGCTTGCATGACTAAAGCGAGGGGTCTGCGTATAGAGAATGGTTGAAGTTAACCCCGTGTAATGTGTTGACTTTTTGTTGATTCTTTGATGTGATTGCATGTATGTTTTGTGATTCGGACTTTGGAATTGACTGTCTGCGATCACATACATTTATATGGCTGAGAGGAGTCCCACTGTGATTGTGAGAAGTGATCGTCACATATTTATTCCCCTCTAAGTTTATACCTATGTATCTATGTTTGAGTGTTTGCATGGCCTAAAGAGACCACGCTTGAGGTTTTAATTGGGGCTGACATTGAGAGAGGAAATGAGATTTCCCTCCTTTACCGTTTTACCTCTTAAAAATTTCTTAGTCGCACGTTTGTCCTAGACCTGGATTCGAGGTCCTTGTCCAGGACATCCCATGTCCTAGACTCCACGCAGAAGGAACCACCCCCCGCCCAGAGCCTATTTGCCCTGCCCACTGGGACACTCAGCCTAAGGGTCGAAGGTGCTATGGGGGTTGAACGGTTGTTGCTTCAGCAGTACAATATTGTGAAAGGCTCGACTCTCACGATACTTCGAGATTGACACTTGAGTGTCATAAGCGGTATTCGGATCCACAAGGGACCGCTTGATTATGGGCACTACATACTACGCCATCATTGCATATGCTTGCACATTCATGCATTACTAGTCGATATGGAAAGATTCTGCGTTCGCGCGGTTTTATACTAAGCCCAGCGCTCGTCGCCTATCCGATTTTCCGCGTCGGAGAGTTATGGGTTGGCTAAAAAAAGTGACTAGGAGTGTTGTTGTATTATTTGTTTTGTGTCGTTCCGTGTGTCTGTGTGTTTTACTTTTATGTTTTAGCATGGTGTAACGAGTGGTGAGTGAAACACGTCATAGTCGACCGACGACGACTCGCTCTTGGGACTTCAACCCCCAAGTGCGTCGATTCTCGTGCGGGTCCGATAGAGGTTTGGGACCGCTCGTACCCCCTATGCTACAGCGAACGAGAAACACCATCGGCTGGTCCACCTCTGCGATTGTAACTGATTAGCTTTCGTACTGTGGACTAGTAGCTCGGTGGGGATACGCCAACCGATGGGAGTTCCTGCAGGTGGAGGTAAGTTGTACCTCGGGTTGACCCTATCCTGTCGTAGGGGCTCGAGAGAGGTATGGCTGACGCACTCGGTCAGAGTGGATTTGCGTGACGTGGTCGGGAGGGTCCCGCAATGT
Organism: Chara braunii; assembly: GCA_003427395.1. NCBI lineage: Eukaryota > Viridiplantae > Streptophyta > Charophyceae > Charales > Characeae > Chara > Chara braunii. The sequence continues at coordinate 1,611,573 of BFEA01000210.1, read as the reverse complement.
GCATTGCGCGAGACCAATGCGCACGACACTGTCTCACTATACTTCTCTCAGTTTTCTTAAAATACCCTCTTGCTGAATGATTGACTTTTCTTTCCTTTCTTTGCGATCATTGTAGGGAGTCGATCAGGGTCTCTGAAGATGAACTTACAAATTTTTGACCCCGATACCATATTATGAACTCTTGAATTATTAATTTCTGATATTTCATAAAGTTTGTCTTCTGCTTCACCTGTAATTATGTAAGGAACGAATCATCTAAGCTCTAATCGTTTGGTCCACTGAGTCTCGAGAGAATTGTCGTAGGAGGATAACGTTATCGGCCTTCAATTTTTTTTTCCTTACATATCTCTTCTTGTTTCATCTCTCTTGATATGACAGTTTGCTGATTGTCATTCTTTTTGGAGCATTCATCACTGTCTGATCAACCTCAGATATCTGCCTCATTTTGATATGAAGAAATTTAGAGATGAAATATTATTTGTCACTCTCTTGACTCGACTATGTCTTGATTATACTTTCAATAGGTAAAGTAGCGTACCGACTTTACCACAGCGTGAATGAAGCACAACTAGTGGTCCTTTTAACAGTAATATTATCTACATAGACCGCAACTCTTAATACTTTGGGTCAGTTACGAAGGTTTCCTTCACACCATTTAGCCAATGAATCTTTCAAAGTTTTGTGACCGCTCTCGACAGACACATTTGCTTGAGGATTATGAGTGGTTGCGTACTTAATCTTGACACCCAGTCTAAGAGTAGTTCTTCTTACAATCTCATTTCTGAATTCAGATATTCTGTCTGAGGCAAACTCTCTGATTAAGAGGTATCTGAGATAGACTTCCTCTATCCAGTCAGCCACTTGCTCGACCGTCTTCCTTTTCATAATCTTTGCCTCGACATATCCAGAAAAATTATCTCTCATGTTCAATATATATGTCATACCACCTTTGCCTAGAGGCATGGTGATGATATCCAAGTGGACTCGGTTGCCTGACTCTACCATGATAGTAGGAAATAATGGTTCAACCATCCTTGTCGTAGACTTCTTCTGACATAACATACAAGACTTATAAAATTTGTAAATCATGTCTCTCATATCAAGCCAGAAGTAGAGTTTAACTTTCTTAGAGTATGTTGCTTCAGCGGCTCTATGGTCACCAACAACCCTCTCGTGTAGAGCAGCAATTATTTTCAGTTGCTTTTTTTTTCCACAGACCACTTTTAATGGAGGCAATCCTCCATTGTCATCCACGAAGAGGTGACCTCTCTCTAATCTGAACTGCTTTCATGAGTTTTTGCAGTAATATTCTTTTAGTTGTTCTCTTTCCATTTTCTTTCCAATCTCTTGGTAACTCCCATCATATTTTTCAAAGATGAATGATATATCTTCCTCTTTCTTCTCAACCTCTTCTTCATTTTTTGAACCGAAATTCTCGCCAGTTCATAAGCAGTCACAGTTGCTGCATTGACTTCAACATACCAATCGTTTTGTTCTTCCTCCTCTTCTTTTTCAATAATTAATTCATATACATAAGCATCAGGGATTTTTTCTTAGTTGTCCCTTTTTTCAGGCCAGAAGCTCCACTTATAGGAACTTGGGGTCTTATGATTTTCACCGTCCTTTTCATTCATAAAGTTATTAACACAGGCAGATTCTTCAATTGTCCCATCAGCGTCCTCATCCTCATATTTTTTTTCATTCAATTCGTCTTAGGCCATCTGTCCCGTTATTCTCAGTGATAATCTTTTCCAGTTTACAATCAAAAGTCCAGATGAAGGCAATCCACCTGCTTACTGTTGAATATATTTGTTGATGTTTATTAATAGCACCAATCACAGCAGATGCATCAGTCCTCAAGATGAATCTTCTTCCCAGTACATAGTGCCTGAAGCACCTGAGGTAGCGGAGGATTGTTAGTAACTCTTTTCTGAACTGGGTGTAACATCTTTTTGTTGAGTTAAGAGTTTTACCCCAAAACCTTAGAAGTCTGTCTTTCTCGTTCTCATATTTGTGAATGAGTACACCACCAAGAGTTACTGGCCCCCTATCTTCCCTCCTCATCATTGTAGAAAGACACTCCTAGCACTACTTCTCCATTTTTTTTATTTTTTTTTAAGTCTCTGCAGCAATCTGTCTTTTTCAGTCCATATAAGATCACATATCTCAATTGCGTCAGAAAGAGGGCCGGTAATGTCTATCACAAAGTCATCTGCGTATCGCACATAGCAAAAACGTCGAAAGTTAACGTCTGTCACTTCGTGCTTGTCGTATTGTTCCTTTAGGGTTTCATATATGTATTTGTCCAATTGATATAACGTAATTAGTCAGCTAGTTGAATTACCAATTTAACATAGCAAGGTGTAGCGCAGTCTGATAGCCCATCTGTTTTGGGTACAGAGGGTCATAGGTTCGAATCCTGTCACCTTGAGTCAAAATCAGAGTAAATTGACATGAAAATCAATCGACTATTATCACCTCGTATTACTATTTATAAGCCACAATTAACTTAAGTCAGTTCATGGTCTTACAATCTCTCTTAGAGTCTCTGCAAGAGTAGCAAAATGAATAATACAAATCCTTTAGAATCCACAGACCCCCAAGAAACTCCTGACATCCGTCATTCGCTTGAGAGGAAGCGGCCAGTTCAAGATCTTGTTTATTTTTTTGGAGTCGGGACTCCTACCCTTGGAAAAACGTTTAAAACCTAAGATGGTTACCTTTGCTTGAAAGAGAAAGGGATTTGGCCCACTGACAATCATATTATATTTCTGATGTCTCTCCAGGACCACTTTTACCCCTTCAACATATTCCTAGACAAACTTTCTGACTCAATTAGCGACCAAAATTTTATCTTTTACTATAAGTCATTTCACAAGATTATCATAAATATAGGGGTTGGTTATCTGATGAGAAATATCCTTTATGACTTGGATCACATCCCTTTGAACCGCTGCCATACCATTGGTCCAACCTTGGGGCACCACGCACATCTGAATGAGCCCCCTTGGTGTGTGCATGACAGTGGCTAATGGGATCAATGAGAAACTGATCATAATTAAAATATAAATCAAGCAAAGAATAGATGCATCAACCAGCAAAGGATTCAGAGAGGAGATCACCATTAGAGAGACTACCTGCATCACGTACCGTTACCGAGTTGAGCTTCTGAAAATTTTGTACCCACCTCAGTTCACCCGCTGGTTTTCAGAAACAAAACCAATGGTTAGTATACGGTCCATCAGCAGGTTCAACAACATTAGAGACAATTTCTTATCAAGATACTTCAGCACCTCTGCCTCTTCCTTCTGGGCATACTTGGTTGGTCTGTCGTTCCATGGAATATGATCAACTGTCCAAAGTTTTGTCATATTGATCATATCCACATTCAGTCACCCTCTTTCTTCATCATTAAAGGAGAATGCACCAGAGAATTTCTGACACACTTAAAAAATATATTCCTTCTCTTTAGTCAAGATAAATTGATATAAACCTATCTTCATTGCGTCAAATATTTCCCTAGTAACTCTATTCCCCAATTTTGCAGACTCCCTTAATGCTTTAATGATTCTCATTTCCTTCTTCAATGCCTCATCATAATATTTTTCTATTAAGACTGTCACCGAGTTCTTTTTCACCCGTTTGGGCTTTGTACTTCGTCTTTAACCCAGTGAATATTATTCTAAAAAAAGATGAGTTTATGCAAATCTTAATTCCATCTTCTCACCCTTAGCAGTCTCAACAACCTTCTTGAATGCCTCAATCTTCTCATCTTCATCTTTGAGTTTGCCGAAAATTTTCATCATATTTAACATCCGATTGATATTCACTAAGACTTCCTATTTAACCTCTTGTTTGTCTGTCCCATTTATTTGTTTTATTTTCTCAACACATTCGTTCCTTCTGATTGAGTTGGCTGACCTTATGCTTATGATGATGAGAAGTGCAGACCATAAAGGTCTATTCCTGTGCAGTCTCTGATCTTGTAAGTCAATCCAGGATGACCCTTCATGACTAAAGAACTGGACAACTTTCATTCTGTGCAAGAACGCAGTGCCAAAAATACAATCATGGTCTAGGTCGGGCACCACGAATCCCAATAGTTCGACTGACATCATTCCAACCTTGATAGGCAAGTTGTCAATAAACCGTGCCACGAAGTGTTCTCCCGCAATATCACTTAATACACGCTTTGAGGGCCTATCAATGGTTAGGTCGCAGACCTCCATAGTCCTCTGGCAGAGAAGTATCATTTTCACCCCAGAGTCCACTAAAGCTCGGATTTTCACCTGATTGATATAGATAATTAAGTACCCACAGCTCATGGTTGCGAATCTCATCTTACATCCGGGTAAGGTCATGTTGACTTGGGTAAGGAAGACTGATCCCATGTAATTAACTTTCATCCTTTTCTTTTCAATTAGTTTTTTTAGCTCCTCTCTCAACTTAGGTGTCAACGTCATTGCCTCCTTAAAAGACAAAGTCACTACTGTTTCTTCCAACATCTTTGTAATTACATCCATAAATACAGTTTCATCCTCTAACTCACTCTTGAGAATAATTTTTATCTTCTTCCCTTACTTACTCTTTTTAGTTAGAGGTTCTGGTTCTTTATCATCAAAAATTTCATTTAGAGTCTCTCCGACCTTCTTTTTCTTCTTTTCCTCTATCATTTGAGGCATTAAACGTGTTTGAAAATTTCTCACTTCCCCAATCACCGCATTTGGCGCCATAACGAGTTCTAATGGAAGATCACCCTCAAAAGACATCATGTTCCTTAGACATCATGTTGACTAAGCAACAAGCAGGTTCATCAGTAGAAGATGCTACTAACTCATATGCGCTCTGAGAAGTAAGATTTTTTTTTAATGAAGACTTGTCTGGGGAAGCCTCACTAGAAATGTCTTCCACTAATGTCAAGGATTGTGGAGGCAACTCAATCATCGTGGAAGAATCATGAGAGTTTTGCACAATCTCCTCAGACAATTCGTCAATAAAAAAATGAACATTCACATTAACCTTTCTCTTCTTCTTTTTCTTCATTTTTTCCTCAAGTTTAAGGGCAAGAAGTCTTGTACCTCCTGGATGTCTGGGGTCGAATTTGTTCCATAAACTGTCACAGACATAACCCATTGCATCCTTCTTAGTCACCCCACTCTTCACATCCTCTCCCAAAGGCTCACAATAGGTGGTAGCATAACCTCCTTCACCACAATAAGAACAAACAAAGTTCTTCCTTGGACGCTCGTCGTACTTTCTTCTCTCCCTGTTTCTTTTTCCACAATTTCCGCCATTCGTTCTAGATATGGAGGAATATCCTCTCTAACCATAACCATCATCATCATCATCATCATCGTTTTCATCCTCACTTTCAACCTGTTTTTTTTCCTTTTTTCATACACAACATGATTAACAAGCATACAATCTGTCTCTTATACACATCTAGATGTGTATAAGAGACAGTCCTTGGACGCTCGTCGTACTTTCTTCTCTCCCTGTTTCTTTTTCCACAATTTCCGCCATTCGTTCTAGATATGGAGGAATATCCTCTCTAACCATAACCATCATCATCATCATCATCATCGTTTTCATCCTCACTTTCAACCTGTTTTTTTTCCTTTTTTCATACACAACATGATTAACAAGCATACAATTGACCATAACCCGTTGAATAATATTTTTGACACTCAGATTGTTCCCTCTATTCATACTATTCTCGGTTTTCCGATTTTTTGTCAACATGTTGATCTGATCCAGTGATCATTTCTTGTGTGAGACTGTAGGCAGAGTTTTAACTATTGCAACCATTTCATCCCATCTGAGATGATAGTGTTGAGTTTGATTGAGAACAATTTGTCTTTCATTGTTAGTGAAGTTAGAAAAATATGACATCTCTGAGCTTCATCCAAATATGAATTTTTTATGGTTATTCTGATAAACGTTTGAAGAAAAACATTGAAAGTGTCATACTTAGCTCTTCTGATATTGAGAATATCCTTAGTAGTTATTGAGACTGAATCTTTCTCAAAGTCTATTTTCATTCTCTCCTTGAGTTCTTCCCATGTTGTGGCCCCTTCCATCAACTCTTGGACAACCAACCTCGAGTCAATGTCACAGTAGGACAGCATGTGTTTAAGTCGTTTTTTGTTTGTCCGACCATAGCTGAACCTCAATAATTCATATCCATCTAAAAAATCATTTATTTGAGGCCCTCTAAAACATGAAATTCTCTCATCCGGTTTGTTTACTCTTACAATATCTGACCCTCTTTTTATTGTGTCAACTCGCTTGACCAACTCTCGTATAACACCAACCAGGGTTTCTTCATGAGTCCCTGCAGAAGAGTTAGGTATCCCTCATCCAACCATTTTGACCATAAACTTTTCTTAAACCACTAGTACCTTTGGTGCGTGGGAAAATAGCGGGTCTCCGGTGGGCCTCCAACCTTTTCGGAGGCCGAAATGAAACGACGGTGCTTTCTTCTCTTTTTCCTTGTCACTCTTGACCTTTTTTTTCCCACGCTTGACCTCTTATTTCTCACTCTTAATCCCTTACTCTTCTCGCAAGAGATACAAACTCGTCTTTTTCCTCTCTTGTTTGTTCTACCCCTTGAGAGTGTAGGCAATAATAGACTGAAGTGGTGATCAAGGGCAACACAATTCTTCTCAGTCTTCCAATATAATCCTCAATCAGTTTTCTCTCATCATCCCTACTCAATCTTTTGTTATATCCTCTCATAGTTCCCCGAATCATAAAGTACCATGTCAGGTCTATAATCTCATAGTCAAATTGCATGGCTTATGAACCGCTGTTGATTCTCCTGGTAAGAGAGACTCGTTATCTAGAAGAGTGATATGATACTCTCTCAGTGATCCCCACTTTCACTACCTTCAGTAAATAGTTCATCTCAATTTGGTCAGTTACGGCTGTCAAGGCACAGTCTCCTATCCGATCAAAGAAAGGTTGTAAGAACTCAACCTCATCCAAAGTAGAGAGACTTCTGTATGAAATCCGAAGAGTCCCCTCTGTCTTGACTACCCTTCCTTTCAATACAACCCCGAACGTTAGTTGTTCAACGGAACCAGGCATTATTGATCATTATGAACAATGTCAGGAGAGGTAGATCTCAGGATGAGTGTAGTCAGGGATCTCAGACTGGTGCTCAAAGGTATCCAGAAGTAAGGACTTTATCACCACTGTGGAGTCACTCTCCCTCGCGTGAGTGTAGTCAGGGATCTCAAACTGGTGTTAAAAGGTATCTAGAAGTAAGGACTTTATCACCAATGTCGAGTCACTCTGCCTCGTGTGACCTACTGTAGCAATAGCTTCTAGGAGAGGCAACCAATTTTTTTGTCGTCAAAGTCATCAGTAGTTAAAAAACTAGGAGGTCTCTTAAATTGCCTTATATCTTTTCCCCAAGTTACTTTCCTTTATAATTTTTCAAGCCACTCTTTGTCCTTATAAGACTGACATAAGCTCTCATCCGACATTCCAAGTAATCAGCTTCCTCCTCTAGGCATGCTAAGGCACAATTTTTTACGTCCAAGCTGCAAGTATTCAATAATTTGACTACTGGAGTGTAAAATATTATACGCCCTCTTACAAATGTCTCATATCTCAGAATTACAAAGGGATTATTGAACCCAGTCACTTCATAAAGTCTGCCTCTAACAGTAGTTATCCTTGTTGCCGAGAGTATTATTCTTGAACCCTCTTCACCTTCCATACAAAATTTACCACGACTGACCAACTGTCTCTCGAAAGGGTAAGCCCTTCAACGGGAGGAGATGGTATCTTAGTGAAAAGCATAGCATAAGTGCTCTAGAAAAAAGTCTCCCCTTGTTATTTGAGTCTTACCCTCTCGTCATGCACAATGTCTACTGCTCATTCCCAACATTGACCACGTCTACACGCTTCGAACCTCTGTTGTGGAACATAGATCCCAATATCAAACTCATTAAGATCAATAAAATAGCAGGTAAGAACATACGCATTATCGTGTTTCCATCCCAGATTCCTCAGTGTTTCATATCTCACGATCTCATAGGGAAACACGACTCTCCTTGTTATAGAGTTAAGGGAATTCAACAGCTTATCTGATTCCTCATTACTCAACCTCCCATGTCCTTTTCCAAACCTAAACCAGGGTCTCACTTTGGGAGGCACATATGACTGACTCATTTGTGCCTCTGATCTCTTCTCACTTTCAATATCAACTCAACCACAACAGAATAATAATTCCTTGATAGATTAATATAAAGTAAAGGCGAAGCTGAGAATCGCTCAAAGACAGCAAGCCGAGTAGATCCAATGAAACACTTATTTTCCCTCTCACGTCTATCTTTCTCTTTCAATACAACTTCCTCAACAAATCTCCAACATCTTCCATATATAGCATCAAAAACAGAAAAATTTTCCAGAATGAAATAATCATTGTATAGTAAAATTACATTTTAAATTTTAAATTTTCATTCTATCTTAAAAAACGTCATTTCAATTTTAAATTTTTTCGTCTTACTTGGAAACTTTCCTTCCAAGAATGAGGTATCCCTTCTTATTTGAACTACATGCTAGAGATGGAATGAAAGTATGGATGAGTTCATGAAATATTTTAATTGAACTGTCATTCTAAGTAAGGATTTTCGTCATAAATATGTTAATTCAATCTAAGCAAGAAAATATTTGTTGTAGTAGAATGAAAAATTAATTAAAACATTTCATAAATTCGTCCAGACTTTCATTCCATCTTGAACAAATAGATGTAGTTGGAAGGGAAAACTCATATTTAGACGAGAATTTATCAAATAAAATTGAAAATTTTAGAATTGGATGAACGTTGGAATGATAATGTATAAATATGAAGGTTTTTTTTTATGAATTTTTTTTTTAACTTTCATTTCTCGTGAAAATTTTTCTGTTGAACACTTATTTTCATACGAACATAAATTCTTACATCATACGTATCCAACTCAATAAAATAGAATGTCATAATATAGAATCGTTTTTGTTCCCATCCACTCTCGACCATCTCATATTTGACAACCTCGTATTGAAACATTTCTTTCTTAATGAAACTTTTGAAAGCGTTCAATGATTTCAAGAGGCACTAGACCTTCTCTGTGCTTGGACCTGATCCTTTGTCAAATTCCGATATTTTCTGTCTGATTTCCTCTGCTAAAGTTTATTTTGTTCTCATGACAATCCGCTCATTTCTCCCACTTCAGTACCATGTTCATAATTGGTAGTCAATTACTCCCATCACAATAGCTGTCAGAAATAGGAGGAATCGAAATTGTCTCATATCTTACTGGTATTAAACCCCACTCTACTTTCTTCCTTTATTTGTTTAGTTTCGCTTTCTGGTTATAGATTAGACTGAACAACAATTTCCCAAAGCCAGTTAAAAGACTTACCATCATTGCAGCCTCCCTTCTTGACGTAGGGACGAATATCATAAATATCTCCCTCCAAGAAGCAAGCCAACACTACACTGATGGTTGATTTACCAGAATGGTAGACCCAACAATGCTCATACTGATAGGGAAATATCTCTTTAATATTGAATTTTGAGAGTTCTTTTAGTGCATCAGTAGTTAACATTCTTGATAGAGTCTCTAGGCTTCTGACCCATTCTCTTCTTTCTCAATTCTTCAAGGACGTCAATGACTCATAAGGCATACATGTGTTCAAGTCTGACTCTCTCCAATAAATAATGTCAATCTCCCCCTTCAGTTCAGTGTGGTACCTGACACATGAAGAGATAAGACTCAGTTAGCAACTGAGATTTCCAAGATAATAATGTCTCAATCAAGATAGTAAAGTCAGGCTGAAATTTAAAAAATTGTCAACAATTCTCAAGGCCTAATCAAAGCTTAAAGTTGTTGCTTACCCAGACTCGTTCCGGACACGAAAAATTTTCATGTCCCCGACAATTGCGTCGTTTCTGTCGCACATTTTTTCTTGTTAGGCCATTTCAGGCGACCAGAAAGCCAACAGACTGTCACGCAGGATTTGAATGATATTTGCAATAAATAAAATAAATTAATTAGAACAAATCTCTTCCTGTTGTGTGCGTCCGGCTTCGAGCGAGACCCTTCAATTACGATCTTCGTCGGTCCCCAGTCTTAGGAATCCTCTATTTTGATCCAGAACAACAAAGAATGATGCAAATTATAATCATCAAACTCTGGTGTGTCATGCACGCATAAATTTTGTCAATTTTTTAATTTTGAGAAGAGTGACATAATCATCGGATAACATAATCATCAAACAAAGGTAGAGTACACGATGCAAGACTGACTGACTTGAGCAATGACAAGGATGAATGAGGGAAAAATGAAAACTTATAATAGTCTCAGAAAGTACACATGTAGAGAGCGTGACCAACACTAGTCAAGAGTCCTCACTCATTCCTTTGTATCACACACTCAACTTCTCATTTTGTCGCGTGTTTCTTGTGTTTCGAGCCAAGTCTTTGTGCTCTCTTAGGCGGTGATCTCTGGATGTGGAGCCACCGGAATTCTGCGAGTTCCGAACATTTCCAGTCAAGTCCCATGATACGGAAGTCGACCATAGCACAAAAGTTTTCCCATAGAGTAGGAAAATATGGTTGAGAGAAAATCTCTCGTCCGAGGTGTCAAAACTCTGAAGATTCATTCACTGCCTCATAATCGATCGTTGCAGGTGAAATGTACCTCTTAGCTAGATCCACTAGTTCACCCTAGTAAGAACCGTCAGTGAGGGTAAAAGGTACGGGGGGCTTGGGGTAGTTCGTGTAAAGCTTGTGTCCAAGACTACGGATCAACTTTGTCTCATTCTTATCAAGCTCTCTCCCTCTCTCTTCCACATGTCTGACAGTTGTGATCCAAACCAAGTCAAAGTGATTATGGACTTCCTTGCTCTTCTTTACCTAGAGTCTCAAATCATCGATGGTGCCCCTTACGAATCGGGTGAGAACTGCAAACACTAACAAACCCCCTTGCCTGAAACCAACAACACTGACATATTGATATCGAAAAGCTTCATTGGAAGCAATCATGTTGAGCCTGTTTAAAACTGTCCCCTCGACTGGAAATGACTAAATCGTACTCATGTGTTGGGCCAGATGCTGAAACTGATTCAGTATACCTAGAGGAGGGTACTACTTGATTGATGCCGATTTCTGGTGCAAATAAGAGTGACCGGGGTTTGGTTAAATGTTGACTGAACGCTGATTGAATGTTCAATAAATGATGCTTGGATACTGATTGAATGTTGAAATAAATATTGGTACCAGTTAAATACTAATCAAATACCGAGATATCGAGTAGCCGAATGTTGATCACCTGACACCAAAACACTGAGAAAATTACAAATCACTAAATGACACTCGTTAACTGGGGCGCTTGAGGAGCTGTTTTGAGGGAGAGAACTCGGCCATCCTTGCGCTCACCTGAGCTTTGCCCTGGCATGCTCCACCGTTTCTAGTAGTGAGCCAGTGTTGTGTAGCTTGCCACTGTGGTTGTAGAAATAAATCACATATTCAATGAGTTTTTTTTCCCCAACCAGTTGTACAACCAGTTCTGTCAGTCTCTCAGAGTCTGTCTGTGCAAATCCATATCTTTGCAGGCCTCGATTTCCCATCCTTCTTTCTTGTCAATCTTTAACCAGCACTTTATCACTAGGACTTCATCCTCCTTCATGATGACCTTGACGATTCGGTTTGACACCGACCAGGAGAGACATTGACTGGATGACACCTGCGTACAATGGTGTCTCAGATGATCGAGAGTTGTATAACCGTCGACTGCTCGCTCATCAACCGCAGACATTCAGATGCCTAACAAAGCTATGAAGTGATAAGCGATGCTTGCTGAATCATTCGTTAGGGCGTGAGCGGACCAATCTCTCCAATACTCATGCACTGATCTTGGTTGACAGGAACAACGTAGTCATATAAATAACCCTACATTCTTGGTTTTGGTGATAGCCCACACACTTGATTGTGATTTTATCCTCACGTAACAGGAAATTTTTCCTGCTTGTCCGTTCTCTTTCGTCTTATCACGTAAATTAATTACAGAATGCTTTCCCTTGCTTTCCGTCCTCTACTCTTTAGGTCCCTCCTAGTCAGTCTTTTGAGATTGAATATCGGTGGCTCTGAGGATCAGGGTAGTTGGTCTGCAACCTGCGCACTCTAGTAATCGTTAGTTATTGATGCAGTTGGAGAAACATGCAGTGATTGGTTCACGCTGCAATCTGCATAGCGCCAATTCCTCAGCAAACTCACGGCAAGGGCTCCCGTGAGCCGTCTGCTTCAAATAATTCAAATAGCGCCGACCCTTCTTCAGCAGGTGGTAGTCTGCACGAGGCTGGGTCTTTCTAGATCAGGTGACGGGTGCTCAGAGGAGTCAACCACAAATCGACCTTGACACTGACCCAGTGACGACCAGTTCTTAGAATAGTATACGAATCCCCATTTTCTCAAAGTGTTAGTATTAGCCAGGAGTAGGCCACGTTTGGAACAGCGAATGTGCATGAGCGGCATCGAATACTGCACCATCCGAATTACAGTATACTCAAACGTAGAAGGGTACTTTTGAGATTTTGCCAAGGCTAGCACTGGGCTCTCTGACACATAGTAGTATTGTCCAAAGCACTTCGTTTTAGGCAACCCACACTCAAATCAAGCATTCTGAATGTGTTTGCCTCAACTGCAAGATCCGTTCGCATTCTGCATACCATTGCAGCGCTTGTTTCTAATCACTCTTATTAAGGGAACTCAAGGCACTTGACCTAATCAAGCTCAGTTCATTGGGTTTGACTGCAAGGTTACTCTGTACTCTACGTTATAACCCCGAACGTGAGTCTGTTCGCGCTCAAGACTGCGTATGCATTAATTGTAAGGTATCCTCGTGTAGAGTGCGGTTTACACTTAACACAAGACGACACCCTGAGCATATTGCGTGAATCCCGCCTGTACTCAGCACAACACGGTGTCAAAACATGACCGATGTTCATGTGCAACACAGGTGGGCTATCTGATGCTAACCCCGTTCACACTGGGGGGAGAGTTCTGTCTGAAGGGTTTTCGTTCATTCACAACGCTCGGTATTTCTGATGCAAACCCCGTTAGCTTATGGCATAAGGGTTCAACCGAGCGCTTTCCCCAACCCATATATAGCGCGGAGGCCCACTCCACAGCGTCTCATGTCTGCTTATTGCCACGGAATACGGAGGGGTTAACACACACTTGTTCGTATGTTAGTAAGGCCAAGATGTTTTAATCGCCATCAAACAGGAACTTGGCTAGGAGGTATGCAACTCTTCTCGGTACTTTTTTTTTCCCCATCAACCGAATAGGGTGTAACACGGACGAGTATCATCCCACTAAGCCCTCAGGTCAAATCACCACAACGAGATCCTCATTTACTCTGTTCACAGGCAGCGATAGTACTTGTTTAATCATATCAGGGCTGGTTCCCTCCGTACTTCACGCCATCCAAGAGATGCGTAACCATAGCCAAGGGCTTAATTTCCAGCAGCCTATCAGCAGAGACTTGCCCGCTTTCCCAATATAATGGTTAAGTAATAAAGGAAAAGGAGAAGGAAAAACAATACTCAGAAGGAAGGGATCAGAGGAGTGAAACTCAGCTGCTGAAAGCCTGAAAGTAATTTTTGTGGCGAATTGCCCTTGTAATATCACTTTTAGTCTCGGTCAGCAGGGGTCTCACCGAGTCAACAATTATGAACTTTATAAGGAGGATGGAGGGTGGAGCTCTCAGCGTGTGAACGCAGTAATTGAGTTAATAACCTGTTCGAGAGAGACATGTAGATCCACTAACTCAATTATGCATTCTGATGGATCGCTAGAGTGTACATGACTCCATAAATGTTGTAGCCGCTTGACCTTACTAAATCACCGATATGCACACACCAAGCAAGATGACAAAACTGTACCAAGCACTGATACCTGTTAAGGGATAGTTGAACTTTAGCGAGCGATACCATCAGACTCGGGCTCACGCATTACCCTAGGGGCTTCGTGCTAACATTATAAAATAATAGTTCACCAAACCATTCAAATTCACATTAGTCTTCACTCCCAACAGGCGACGTCAATGAGGACATGAGCGTAGGAATCACGAATTGATACTTCACCCGTAATATCGGCTCATATTGTTCGCAACGATGACACGTGGTTTGTAACTACCTCATGTTACTCAAGCAATTGGTGTTCCATGCAAGATCCGTCAGACTTTGTATTATTTGTTTCACTACTTTTCACGTTCTCATGGACAACTGAGAATGAATGATGTACTTCAAACGCATGCACAACCTAAATCTTTGATTCTACCGTTGATCAGCAGGTCGAACGGGCATTTCGACATGCAACCCTCCCGTAAGCAAAACCTGATATGACCGTGCTCTGAGTCGCAGTTCAATTGAAACCTTCACCTGATCGATCACACGTCTCGCGTCATCCCAAAGAGTCCAAACTTCCACTCACAAGAAGGCTCTTTATACATAAAATACTTTCCTTTATACTTAGTTTAAATTATGTGCGTGGTTTTCAGGCTAAACCATTCACCATGGAAACAATGCTTAGCCTTAGACCAAAAATCCTCCCTCATAATAAACAAGAATTTAAACCCCTTCAATCAGACAAACCCTCAGAGTTAACTAAGGTAGCCAGGCCATTCACAGTAGAAACAATGCCTGGTTCCCCAGAAAACAATCAAATAAACACAGCGACCAGACCATTCACAGTAGAAACAATGCCTGGTCCTTCAGAAAACAGCCATATAAACATAGCCCTGAGCCATTCATAGTAGAAACAATGATCAGACTTTGGTTGACCCGGTCAAACGCATGCAGTCTACCTTCCTCCCACCTTCCCCCAATTCATCCTTAGTCTGCTTTCAATTAGAACAAAGTAGAAACTTAGGCTTCACTCTCACACATTCTTTCCAGTTAGTCTGATTAGGACTAACAAGAGCTCAACTAAATCATGGGTATTTTATGAGAGACGGTCGCCCGTGATCCTAGGATGTAACTCCTGTCAATTCCTGCTCTTTGTTCACAATGTCCCCAGACACTAACTATGTCGCATCGAGAATACTACCGCGAATCACATCGACTCACAAAGTGGGAAGTACAAGGATTATAACCCACGAACCAATAGAGACAACGAGCTTCGCAGTTGAGCCATTCGCGCAAGGCATGACAAGAAACCATGGTCCACTCTTCCCTCCATATACCTTACCGGCGGTGCCCCATCTACTTACCCATTCTGATCACACCAGGGCAAGGTGGGTGACACTATCAATGAAGCCAATCTCAAGCGATGAGTCACGCCTTCTCTGCGCACTTCCGTGAGAATGACTCACACCATGATCAGTCGCATGAGAGTATGCAAATCAGCCGCACCATTCAAGGGCGGACCGCCCAAAGCTCTAGCAGAAGCTCTCCCTCTATTTTCCACTCACTACATAGTACTCGTATTATGACCATCAACAGTCACACGACTATCTTGGCACGCCCGTCACATGACTATCTTGGCACGCCCGAAATCGTCCCTCTATTTCCTGCAGTGAATAGTGATCAAGCAACAGACTGCATAAGCGCGGATGGAGTCTAGAGGGCGATTGAGCATCGAACACACCTTAGCGTGATTGCTGAGTACACATGACTTCTCCGTCGTCCTCTCCACGAAGGATAAGCTCGTCAACGGAAGTTAGCGATCGCTCGCCAAAGATTGATGTCAACCCAAAATAAGACTCGCGCCTGTCCCCTCTCTTGTGCATGTCTTCCACTCTCCAGTCCCCACTCCCCATACCTTCAACGTACTGTTTGCTTCAACTCCGTCATCGTTGCTAGCTTCCCTTCCAACAGGGGACGTTTGACATTTTGTTAGACACATCTTACCCCTTTCCTAGCGCCACTCGCACGCACTTCACAATCGGGCGCGCTTTCCTCGCACACCCGTTCGGTATAAAAGCATCGCGTTGTCGAGCGCATTGGTCCGGCACCACACCAGGGCAGCGCGGGACCCTCCCGGCCGCATCACGAAGGAGTTGGTTTTAAATCCTTCGTCGCAATATATACGGAGCTTCCTTAAGCCGCTCCGGCCGAGTGCGCCAACCATACCTTTCGCGAGCCCCTACGACAGGATAGGGCCTACGCGAGGCACGACTTACCTACACCTTACGGGAGTTGTCACCTCCCTTCGGTGGGCGTATCCCCGCCGAGCTACCGGCCCACAGTACGAAAGCTAATCAGTTGCAATCGCAGAGGTGGACCAGCCGAGGCCGTTTCTCGTTCGCTGTAGCATAGGGGGTACGCGCGGTAATACACCTTTATCGGACCCGCACGCGAATCGGCATCTTGGGAGGCTGAGGTCCGAAGCGCGACCCGTCATCGGTCGACTAGGACGCATCCCACACACCACGCGCACTCCACTTTACAAATACACATACACACAAAACAACACATATACGAAACGACACAACACAAACACCGTGACAACGCTCCTAGCCCCTCGGTAGCCAACCCATAACTTTCCAATGCGGAAATCGACTAGGCGTCGCGCGCGAGACTCAATATAAAACCGCGCGGACGCAGGGCTATCGCATATCGACTCGCAATGCAATTGTACGCAAGCAGTCGCAATGAAGGCGTACTACGTGGTACCCATTCTCACGGGGTCCCCGTTAATCGCGAGGGCCGCGTTCGACACTCGGCTGACACGCGCCTTGAGGGTTAATCTCTCGACGCTGGACAACCGCCATGCGCGGTTGAAGACCACACCCTCTTCTGCACCCTGTGCAGAGGGGTTGACTAGACAGCTTTAAGCTGTCGTGGCGGTCGAACATCAAGGGGTTTGACTTTGACGGCTGCCACAGACTATAACGTCCAACTATAAAAACTCCAAAGAGCAAAAGATAAGGAATGGGCCGAAGGTTCCCTGCCTAGTAAACAAAATCATAGCCTTGGGGTACCCTCCCTTTTTTCCGCGGCGTCGGCGGCCTATACCAATCTCAAACATTTACCAATATGTGTCGGTCCCTTTGTAATCCCATAACTTTTTACACACCAGGGGGGTAATGTCGCGCGCGGGATTTTAATATAAAGTTGCGCAGCCGAGGGCCTACCTCATACCAACCCGCAATGCAGACGTACGCATGCAGTCACGACGATGTCTAACTATGTAGTACTCATAGTCAAGCGGTCCCTCGTGGATCCGAGTACCGCTTATGACACTCGAGTGTCAGACCCGAAGTGTCGTGAGGGCCTAACCCTTCACGACATTGCACGATTGAAGGAATAGCCGTGCAGCCACCGTGGCACCTCCGGCTCTCGGCCTGAGTGTCTCGGTAGGCAAATCAAATAGGCTCTGTGCAAGGGAAAACCCCTCCCCTGCAGAGCCTAGGACTTGGGGTGTCCTGGACAAGGACCTCGAATCCTGACCTAGGACCAAACGTCCGACTAAGAAAATCATCAGAAAGCAAGAAACCAAAAATAGAAGGAGAGGCTTCCCCTAAGTCCCTCGGTCTCGGCTTCTGAATATGATTTTTAGTATGGGACTCTTCAACCCATGCAAACATTCATCCCAAGTATACCTATGTATACATATATAAGGGTTAAGTATGTGACGATCACTTTTTCACGGTCTCACTGGGGTCTCTCACAATAATACGTATATGTGTGATCGCAGGCAACCAAATCCATAATCTGATTCAAATCAAATACCTGCAATCACATCAACGAACCAAATCAACAACCCACACACTACGCGGAGTCAACCCCAACCATCTTCGACACTCATACCCCTCGCTTTAGTCATGCAAACCCCAAAAACCTCCTGTCCAACCAACCTTAATTAAATACTCAGCACCTTTATTAAATGGCCATTCGATAAAAGTCCGGGTGAAACCTTAATAAAACAACGAAATCACCAGGGCTAAAGCCTTTTAGGTTGAGTGTGGAGGGAGAGTTGAAATTGAGTCGTAGACCGACGAATCGGCAACCGACCTGTTATCCGTGATAACAGTAAGTGATCCCCAAGTGATCAAGCTGGATCTAGCCTTGAACTTGGATCAAATGATCAAAAGGACCTGAAACACACGGCAGACCAATCCCCAAGCTAAGATCATAATTGTATGAAGAATATAACTCCATAATACATCCTCACTCAAAATCTCTCTATAAGCTAAACTTAAGTCTACTTTTAAACCAAATGCTTAAGCTAAAGGTAGATCAACTACAAAATCTCCCCTATTCTGGGTGGATTGCCTGAATTGCCACCTGTCAAAATATAGTCTATCTCCTTTAAACTAAGAAAATTTCGGCAGCGCTTCCCGTAGGAAAAGTGTCTTTCCAGAATTTATATAAGCTCAAATATGAACGCCGAAATAATATCTAAGTCTGGAARGTCAAATTCTATCTAACTCTCTGAATTAGTAGAAATTTGGGCARCACTCCCTTTAGAAARGRAGACTTYCCAGATTTATACTAAGTCAGATATAAAGCAGAAAATAATCTCTAACTCCTGGAAAGTCAAATTCTGTCTAACTCTCTGAATTAGTAGAAATTTGGGCAGCACTCCCTTTAGAAAATGAGACTTCCCAGATTTATACTAAGTCAGATATGAACTCGAACAACAGCTCGAGCTCAACTTTAGACTGAATTTAACTAACTCCTTTAATTTTGTAGAAAATTTCGGCAGCACTCCCTTTAGAAAAGTGTTATTCCAAAATTTATACAAGACTAAGTTCAAATTTTGAAAGTAACTTTGACTTTTCAAAGTTCAATTTTGTCTAACTTCCTGAATTAGCAAAAATTTTGGCAGCACTCCCTTTAGAAAAGGAGACTTCCCAGATTTTAACTAAGCCAGATATATGGAAAGGACAAGTTGAWCTCTGACAAGTCAAAAGTTGACTAACTTCTTGGATTTGTAAAAATTTCGGCAGCGCTTCCCGTAGGAAAAGTAGCTTGCCAAGATTTATACAAAGCCAAGTATAAGAAAAAATCTCAGAAATACAGGAATTGACCTAAGTAAAAAAACGTTATTACAGAAGATGCAGGAATTGACACTGACTCCTATGACTCTAGCATGTGGCGAGCAACTAAAGCAACTACCTATAGAACTGAAATCCAGACAAACTAGTCATCCCATCCAGTCTCATGCAAACCAAACCACGAATGCAAGTACTCTCACCATCCCAAGTTCATTCCATATAAATAGTTCATGAATCTTCAAGTTCTTAAATCCTTATACCCATTTTACATAAGACATAGAGCTGGACCATTCGCCATGGAAACAATGCCCAACTTGTCTTTATGATATACACGAACAGGTTGCACAACTGCTTCTTTCTTCTTTTGGGCAGATGACTACGTCATTCGTCATGGAAACAATGCCTAGTCGCCCTGAGCTGTTTAATATCCAAAGTTTTAGTATTTCTCTGACTTTGTTAAAAAGAAAAGACAAATATGGGCAGGAGACTGAACCATTCACAATAGAAATAATGTTCAGCTTGCCCCAAACTATTTCCATTTATACTCTGCATTTTTCCTTCTCTCTTCTTAATGATATGGCTTAACGCTGGACCATTCACAGTAGAAACAATGTCCAGCTGCCAGTTCAAACCATAGGGACAATCGCATGCATACAATAGTCATACTGCAGGGGGATAGGCAAACATGGGTAGTAGTAGGGTGTACAGATGAAAAGGTATATACCTGATGGTTCCCTGCCTCCAGAACCTCGCCTAGGTTCCGGCAAAGCTCCCGCAATCGGTGGGTGGACTCCCCACAGAGTCTTGATGCGGACCTACGGGTTGCAATCCCGCCTGCCGCCTTCCTCTCAAAACCAACAGATTAGACTTAGAGTAAGAAGGACAGCGGAAGATAGGTTTGAGACTCTCAGATCCAAGAAGGGTGCTCTCAAGCTCACTAGAGAGGGCATTGCAATCTTCAGCTCCTGAGGGCCCCGCAATGGCAGCCAAAAAAAACAGCTTGGTCAAATGTGCCAATGTGTCGGAATAACCCTCCCTTACGAACCTTCGTTTTCTCGGCGCCTGTCTCCTTCCCCAACTCCCAATACCTCTTTCTAAACCAAACACTGTCGTACGGCGGTTAGCAATAGCCTGGTAGTACAACAACAGTCCCGCAACAAAATACAGTAGCACACAGTAATAACCGGCAGTAAAACGCAGTGCCGTAGTTCACGGTCCGTGGTTCTATAGCCTACACTCTGCGCAGTTCACAGTCTGCGGATCTGTAACCCTTAGTCTATAAACTGTAGTCCACTGTCCGTAGTCCACAGTTTGTAGTCTGTAGTCCTTAGCCCGCTGCCCCATAGTCCTCGGTCTCACACAGATACACAGTCCGCAGTTTCACACCCGTCTGCAAATAAACCCACAATTTTCTCCTTCTCTCCCCCTCTCTCTTTCTCTCTTTCTCTCTTTCGTCCTTACTTTACTTCTCCGGGTCTCCTCCCTTCCTTTAGCAAGACGATCTGCTATAGTCAGCAACACTACCGTAGTATCTGCGCGTATCGGCCACGTAGGCCATAATCATGACCAGATACGTGCCCCCTTTCTCCACCGCGCCTCGTTTGAACCCGACCACGCCTCTAGCAACTCGAGTTAGAGAGGCTGCTTCCTAACATCAGTATAGGCAGACAACACTAACAAAAAAAAAAAGAGAAAAAAAATGAAAATAGAGATATATAAACACGAAATGAATTTATCGCAAAAAACTGGCCAAATACATGGTACTTCGACTCTCCCCCTTTGGGCGCGGCTCCTTTCTATCGAATCGCAAAGTCCGCCCACTAACAGCAGACACTACCCTCACTACCTACCTCGCGGTTACCAAGATCCCCCATCCAACATTTTTTCTCCGCTCGATTCTGTTGAGAATCGAGCGAAAATTTCTCTTTCCTGTCCCGCCATAACTTGGAGCAAACCATCCTCTCTGTAGCTCCTAACCCACTAACTTTCATCTAAAACTAACTTCGCCACTGTACTCGCCCTACTCCCAAACCCCCACTTCGGCTCTTCCCCTGCCGAAATCCATCCCGAAACGCTTAAGTTATGCGTTTCTCTTCTCTCTCTCCAATCGCCTTCGCAATCTCCAATCGCAAGCTTTCTTCTTCTAGCTTCTAGTCTACCACCTCCTTGCTAAATCCGACTTCATAGTCGGCCTCGCCCGAGGTCAAAACCCCGGAAACGACCTACTCCCCGCCCAAAAGCACTCACGAACGAGCGCGCACCGCGCTTCTTGCCGCACCCGAACTCTGTAAATCACCATCTCCGTTCCTAAATGCACCCGACTACATACACCGTCCAGGTACAACCCTCTACCCCTGCGCTCCTCGCTCTACCGGGATGCCCCCATTCCGCTATCCCGCAGCCACCTGGTAGTGACCGATCCTTCACACAGTTGGGCAACACTTAGAGCGGTACCGTCGGCCTCAAAGGAAATCTCCAAAGAAGCTGTGCTGTAGGCGGTTCGATTCGCCTTCCGGCCCTACTCCTCCCTTCTGCGCTCCAGTCTTCTGTGTGTGCACTTGGCCCGGTTCGCCGTCCCGGTCCATTTACCGGCTTTTGCCACCCTGTCGGCCCCCTCCCTCGGTAGCTCCCCGTCGCTCTACTTGCGCCAGCGCCCGCCCGGCAGTCAGCCGGCCTGAGGGAAAGTCGGAGGGACCCAGCTACTAGACGGTTCGATTAGTCTTTCGCCCCTATACCCAAGTCCGACGAACGATTTGCACGCCTGTATCRTTGYGAGCCTCCGCCAGAGTTCCTTCTGGCCTCGCTCCACAACCCCAACGCCCGCTGCCGTAGCACTCCGCGTCCTGCCCACAGTCGGAGAGTACCCCTTTTCTGAGTTTCTCAGAAAGCTCGACTTTTCGGCCCCGCCCCCAATTTATGTGTATCATCCTTGCGCAGGGGCCATGCTAATCTTCTCTGTATCGTTCCAATTTTAACGGATGTCCCGAAGGACTCAGGCCACCGGCCTGTGCTGTCTTTCGGCGCCCCCAGCGGGCATACTCACACCCGCCCCTTTAGCAGCAGACCGCGGAATCAAAGCGAGGTCTTGCTACCCTGCCTGAAACGTGGGCCAAAGTGGTGGCGGGCCCGGCGCAGATCTTGATGGCCGTAGCGACTTTTTCAAATAAGAGCTTTGAAGCGCGATAACGGGCGAAAGCCCCGCGGGCATACTCACCCCCAAACCTCACAGAGCAGGTCGTGGTTGGCGGATGATGCATCCGCCGGCGTTCCCACCACTCAGGTTCCTTCCGTCTCGTGGGCTAATCACCCACCGGCTCGCATGCACGTTGAACCCCCGGTTCTAAGTGCTTCTCAGGCATTGACACGGTATCGCGCCCCAAATTAGGACGGGGCCGCCAATAGCCGTGGGAAAAAGTAAAAAAAAGAAAAAAAAAATTATAAATAATATCACCAAGCACAACGACCGAGGTCTGGGCCGGCTTTGCGATCAACAACAGAAAAGAATCATGCATGCCTTAAACCTGCGCGCCCACGCACTCGCTATTGCGGTCAACCATCCTGTCAGCGTAAATCACAGACGCAGCCACGCCTAACGCGGTATACTTAAACTTTAAGCCAAAGCTATTTTTTGTCTCTCGCAAAAACCAGGGCGGATACCCTTGTAAGGGTATTTGCACCGACAGCGTGTACATCAGGACTGTATGTTGACTTCTCCCTCTCTCGTGATCATGATCGCGCCCCTGGGTATAACTGACTAGCGGTCAATGACTCCTCCGCCGCTGTGAGCTGACCTCTGGGCTACTCTCTACTGGCTCAGCCTTTAGATGGTCCGACCTCCACTGATTGAGACCATGCCAGGATCGAGTCTCCTCGTTCAAGTCACTGGCGTCACTCTTAGCCTCGGTATCCCGATCCAAATGTTGTTGCTCCCGCTCCACAGTATAGGTAGACGTCTCTGCCTCCAGGTACGATATGGTCACGTTCACCTTGTACGTGACCCTGTCCCTCCTACATCTCCTTTCGGCTTTGTCCTTAGCCTCCGTGATTGCCAACCGCAAGCCCTGATCTGCCCTCATTTCTTCCTCCTTTCCCCCTTCTACGTTCACTTTTAGTCTCGCTTCCTGGTTACAACGACTATAGTCTAAGATAGCAGTCATCATAGGCCCCTCACCCGGCATCTGCTCCCACCTCTTGATAAACTGGAGGTACTTTGGCCTATAGTCGTACAGTCTATTGCTCCGTACCATGGTGAGCCCTCTTGAACAGACAATGTACGTTACCAAGCCACCGACCTCCGGAATAGTCAGGGCTTAACACTTAACGCACACACACGCAAGCAGGGCTCCCTCACACTCACACTGCCGCTCATCCCTCTCCTCAGTTTGCCAACAAGCAGCGTGGTGAGACTGTTCATGCCCAGCTAGCCAAATGTCATTCCTCCTTCCTCTTTTATAGGACCATTGCATATCGCGACCTCTGTGTTCTGGAAGAGGGTCTCAAAATTCTACTTTTTGATAATTTGTAATTTGAAAGTAATAAATCAAGCTCGATAAGATAAAATAAATTGAACAAAAAGATCGAGGGGCTCAACGGTCATAGCGCCCGTAGCTCCACCTGCAGTTAGTCATATGTCACCTCGTCCTTGGCATGAAGCAACAGCGGACCCAATGCGGCGATCCCATAACGGGATACCAATCGAAACTCTCCCGCCCTCAAACCGGTTCCTGGCCTTACCTGTGATGGGTACCCGCGTCCGATGGCAAGGAGGGGGCTTATGAACTTCCATGGAAGGTGATAGGTCCCCTACCAAAGCGACCGCGGGTGCTCCCTTTTGGGCCCCCAGTTTTGCAGCATTCGATAGGTCACTTCTGTGTCACAATAGGACACGAGAGGCTAATCAACCTGGGCCGCCAGTTCGTTATCATGATTCATAAACGAACCATTGCCCCCCCCCGGCAAAATGATAGAAAGGGAAAATTAGATAGGAAATAGGTAATAAAATAATAATAATAATAATAATAAGTAAAGTAAAAGGAGAAGCATCTCGAGACTTCTAGCTCGCTCCAGACGAAACGACGATCCGATTTGACGCCTTGGGTAGCAGTCTGAATTCGACCCGCGCACGAGATGCCAAACTTCTCTCTTACATTTTTCCCTTTTTCTTTTTATTTTGTTTCTCTTTCCCTCTGCACCTAGCCCAGATCACGACCATCGGGGCCCAGTGAGTGACTTAGTGAGCACTAACCTTTTACCGTCGCGTCCTTTAGAGGACTCGAATGCCAATTCAACCGCGGGTCAGTCTGATGTATAGCAGGATGCCGAATCTACGTGATTCAACTAGAAGAACCTGCGACAAAACTTTGCCCCCTGCATGACCCAGTGGCTGGTGTTTGGTACACAGTTGAGGTGCGTGAATAGACACTTGGTCCACAGCGGAGGGCTGGGACACCACCCCCTCCGGTAGCACGCACGCGTGTGTGTGTGTATGTATCTGTGTGTGCATGTGTGTGTGTGTGTGTGTGTATCTGTGTGTGCATGTGTGTGTGTGTGTGTGGCACCCCCCCCCCCACTAATCAATCAATCAATCAACCAATCAATCAATCAATCAATCAATCAATCAATCAATCAATCAACCAGTCAATCAATCAATCAATCTATCAATCAATCTTTTTTTTTTTTTTTTTTTTTTTTTCACACACCAAAAACCACCCCCCTAAAATATTTTTTTTTAGCTTTTTTTTTGTTTAAGGGGGTGGGGTCGGGGTTTCGGAACCCCAATTCGTAACCCCCTCTCCCCTTGGCCGCGGCAGGCCGCCGAAGATCGTGGCCGCGGCGGTGGGGGATTCATAGCCACCACATGCTCCAACTGCTCATCAAATCATATCACGGCCGCGCCAGTCTTCGCAAAACAACGCCCATGCACCTTGTCATCAACCAAACACCACTCCACTCCCTATGGGACAAACAGCAGACCAGCTTCCTGCACCTACTTCGCGACCCTCCTCGCAATGTCAACTCCCCATCGAACGTCTCCCAAACCAGAAAACTCACATTTCCCAAAGTACCTCACCGAACACAATGATAACACCACACCAGTAATCCAATCAACATTTGTTTGTGGTCCATACCAACCCACAGCTTCTTGCATTCCATCACACTCCTAACCAAATCCCACCTGAAACAACAACAACTCTTGCCTCAGTATAGCTGCAACCGAAAATGCAGCAAATGCTAAACAAATAGCGTCACACATCACCGTGCATTGGTTCGACCAAGTCTACAATCACTTACACGGTTGCTATCCAATGTCTTAGCCACTACAACTCGTAATCCAACAAGCCAACCATCACATCCCAACACAGCTCATCAACCATCTGCTCAACCAAAAGACGACTACCAAACACCATCTGCAGGCATTCCTGTTGGACCATCTCAACAACTTCCAGACCATGTTCAGAACCTCTCGCAAACAGGGCTTGGCACCTGCATTGCCAAGGTTCCATCATCTCAACAACCTTCCAATTTGAGTTCTTGTACTCGTAATGTGGTCCTCTTTGGGGTGACAAACATAAAACAAAAGCAGTTGACCACAACACTCAATATAAACTTCGGAATTGGTATGAGATACTAAACAAGGCCGGTAGGCCGCGTATGCTAAATTACATGTTGTTTCACTGCTTCGTTGATGAACCAGGTGTCGAACCCACAAAGCACATCTTGCAGGATTCTTGCTTGCAAGAGGGGGAATTGAAAAATATTTCCGGAAGTATCCCAACAGCTTGATTTCAGATAACAGTGACCTTGGTGACGCAGACGCAAGGATACAAGTCATCATCGAATCGGAATACCACACATCTCCGCTCTTAGCCATCCAACGCATCTGCCGAAAGTATAGACAGTACGTCCAAGAAGATTATGTTGCTTTCGAGATCTACAGAGATGCATGATTTGAGTTGCTTGTTGCCTTACTAACGGAGGGTGGAGAATCTCTACCCCAGAGGATGTAACACTGACTGTCCGATTGCCACGTACCCAGAGAATAAACATCGGGTTTCTCAAGCATAGATTCGCACGCGCACATGAAAGAGATCATTGGACTCCCATGCGGCTACTGCCATTACGGGACCAAACTCCACAGCATTCAAAACACCAAAGCAAAACACGATCCCAAACATGTTGTTTCCCCCTGGTGCTCCTCATTACGTGCAACGCCGTTTGTTCTTGCCATCCACACCACCTCACTTCCCTCTTCTGCCACTCCAACCACAATCCCAACACGAACCTACTGCCAATCTTTCCTCTTCTCTCATTGTACTCAACACTGACTGGTATTACACCTCAAATTGCCAACAAACAATCTCTATTATGTCCAACATTGATGCAAATCACAGGATGCAACAAATAACTTCAATGCTTGCTGGCATGAAGGAGAGAACAAGCGAGTGGAGCTCTCTCGAAGGTGTATTGTGCAGGGACTACTATCGCCAATGCCATAATGATGTCACAAGCTTAGAAAACTACAAGAAGGTTGCGGCTTCTATCGCCTTCCATGAGCAACTGAATGGACCACTTCACCTTGTCCCACCTATGTAACGGTCCTTTTGACTACTGGACATCGGTTGTAGTCCTTTACCAACTTTGTATATATATTCATTCAAAGGAACGGGCGGGTTTGCGACGTCTACAACAGAAGCCCGGATCATAAGAGATTAACAGAAACCCTTCGTGCAACAAAAACAGAGTTAATAAAACGTCACTCACACTTTGTATTTCTTTCTATTGTTCTCGTCTTCACGTACTTTCAAGTTGTCCGTGATGTGGACTTGCCGCAGTACATAAGTTGTGTCTTGAGTACCACGATAGCAAATAGAACCTAACAGTCAAACCTTTGCCCATGTGGAGCAATCAATGCTGTTCAGTTTGTTATTTGGTCAACAAAACAAAATGTCAGCATACTTCCTTTTTATTTGTCACTTGCTGGTGAAATAGGAACCAAATTGATGCTCTCCACAATACAGATGGAGCCAGGTCCATGAGACCCTCTTTATATATATATATATATATATATATATATATATATATATATATATATATAAAACAGAAACAAGAGGCACTTCATTGTGGAAAGCATCAACAACATGGGCATTCGGGGCCCACCTGTATCATTTTTATTCCACCACCATTTATTTTCAGCTTTTTTTAAACTCGCCGATCCATTTTCTCCATTTATACTTTACAATTCCCTGTCTTTTTTTTCTCAGCACAGTATAATTATGATTTTGCATTTTTTCCAAAAACAATAAAATAAAAAAATAAAATTTATTTCATCGATACCCCTATCTCACATCACAAAAGTCCAATGACCCTATTCTTCATGCTTTGCTCACATCGATTTATGTGTACTCTTTTATTTTTCATTTTACTGAAATTATATCCTAAGTACGCGCCTATTCCATTTTCCACAAAGCATGGCGTTGTCGGTGCGAATACCCTCACAAGGGTATCCGCCCTGATTTTTGCAAGCGACAGAAAATAAAGTTGATTTAAAATCTGAGTACGTCGCGCGAGTCACGACTGTGTCTGTTTAGTCACACTAGGTTGAAATGGATGACTAGAATGGAGAGAGTGTGGGCTAGCAAATCTAAGACGCGCGTGATCTTTCTTCTTATTGATGATTGTAGAGTCAGCACGGTTGCCGGCCAAATTTTTTGTTTTTATTTCACCTATGATTAAAAACGGTCTGTTTTTCGATTGTCATGCTTGATTGTGATATGTGCGTACAGAAGGGTGATGCGAACAGGAAGGCTAGATGGTCGTGACCTTAGCTGGGGATGTGAGGGAGCGACGGAGTAGCATTTGGCGCTCCCGCACGCGTTGCAACACCTGTTCAAATGGTTTATCGTGAGTGCAAAGCCTAGCCTTAGGCCTAATACTATTAGTTACGGTCTCGGACTTTCATCCGGGAGATTCAGGGACCGAGGCCATCGGGCGATGGTGCGAGAGTTTCAGAGCGGCGGAACGGACCTCAAGGTTCAAGGTTGAATGCCCAATGTAGCTATCCCCCTTGGTTTTGTTGTCGCAGTGTCGAGCGCATTGACCTCTCGCAGGGTGGGACCCTCCCGATCGTGTCACTCAGGAGTTGGTCTACTCGCGATACACATAGAGCTTCCGCAAGCTGTTCCGACAGAGTACGCCAGCCATACCTATGGTGAGCCCCTACGACAGGATAAGGCCTATGCGAGGTACAACTTTACCTGCACCTGCGAAAGCTGTCACCTCCCTTCCGTTGACGTATCCTCATCGAGCTACGGGTCCACAGTACGAAAGTTGATCAGTTGCAATCACAGAGGTGGACCACCCGAGGGCGTTTCTTGTACGCTTTAGCATAGGGGGTACTTGAGGTCTCACGCCTTTGTTGGACTCGCACGTGAACCAAGGCATTGGGGGTTGAAGTCCCAAGCGTGAATCGTCGTAGGTCAACCAGGACGTATCACACTCACCACGCGTTACACCACGCTTAAATCACAAAAATAAAACACACACACATACACGAAACAAACTACACAACAACATTCCTAGTCCCTTTCTGTCCAACCCATAACCTTCTGACGCGGAAATCGGATACGCGACACACACGAGACTTAGTATAAGACCGCTCGGATGCAGGGCCTTCTCAGATCTACTAGCAATGCATGGTTACGCAACCAATCGCAATGATGGCGTACTATGTAGTACCCATAATTCTGCAGCACTTGTTTATCTCAAGGGTAGCATTCGACACATACGCCTTGAGGGGTTAATCTCTCGACGCTAGACAACCTATGTAAATGTTTGAACGCGTTTGACGGGCGTTCACGTTTAAACGCGCGCGTTCATAGCGTGCATGCGCGCGTTCAAACGCGTTCAAGAGCGCCACATGGCATACGATGGGAGAAAACTGAACGTGCGCCGCCCACCGGGTTGCACGTGTGCACCGGGGCTCGGGGGAACACGCAGTTTTGGGAAAAAAAAAAAAAAAAAAAACGTATGTGTATGTGTGTGCTTAGTTTGATTAATGGATTGATTAATAGATTGATGGATGGATTGATCGATTGATTGATTGATTGATTATTGATTGATTCATTATTGATTAATTGATTGAAATGATCCTTACGAATGTTCACGCGATTCAATCCAGCGCGGTAAAACGGCGAGAGCAACTAAGGCTCTCGTATGCTAGCCGAGTGTCACGATGCACATGAATGGATTAAAGAAATCTCTACTGCTTCTATCTTCCGCCCTGAGAAACCACATTTGAAGGAGTGAGTTGTGCGATGAAAACGAGGTGCGCACGATTGGGAAGTTGAGTGGACAACGAATCTCGCACCTATGTCGAGAGAGCTGCTACGCTCGGATGGAGAAAAGTTGCGCACGAGTTAGAGGGCGTTGATCTGAACACAAGAGAGTGAGAGAGAGAGAGAGAGAGGAGGGGGGGGGGGGATCCAAAAAACCATAGCCAGTTGCGCAGATGCGCACGGAAGGGAGGAGTTGCGCCAACCTGTCTTACCTATGCGCGGGAAAACGAGCCGCGCATGGGAAAACGGGCTGCATGGCAGGAAAAAGCTATTGCTCTATGAGAAAGCGAGCGAGCAAGCAAGCGAGAGATAGAGATAGAGATAGATAGATAGATAGATAGATAGAGAGAGAGAGAGAGAAAGAGAGAGAGAGAGAGAGAGAGAGAGAGAGAGAGAGAGAGAGAGAGAAAGAGAGAGAAAGAGAGGGAGAGAGCGATCCGACTAACCATGACCGTGGTCTCAACGGATGTCGAGGCGATGTGATCCCTGCCCAGTGCCCTGAATGTCAAAGTGGGGAGATTCTAACAGGCGTGAGTGAACGGTGGTAGTATCTATGACTTTCTTAAGGCAACCAATTGCCCCGTTATCTAATTGGTAGTGTGCATTAAAGGATTAACGAGATTCCCACTATCCCCATCTACCATCCCACGAAAAAAACAACAATGGAAACGTGCAAGAGGGAAAAAGGGAAGACTGATACCTCGTCACCCAATTATTGACGCGTGTGAATGGATTGGTGGGACACACTCACACACACACACACACAGAGTCAGGTAAGGTTTTTTTTTTTTTTTTTTTTTTTTTTTTTTTCGTTTCTATATTGCCATAAACCCGTTCAAGTGGAGAACGCGCGTTCAAAGCGTTCAATTTCTGAACGCAAAACCCACGTTCAATGAACGCGCGGTTTCACAGTAGACAACCGCCAAATGAGGTTGAGAACCACGCCCTCTTTTGCACCCTACGGAGAGTGGGTGGTACAAGTTCGTACTTGTTGTGACAATCGTCTCTTATTGCCCTGGAGACCAGCTCCATCATCCAGATCAAGAGATAATTCAAGGGGTTTTACTTTGACGGTTGCCACGAACTATAACGTCCAACTATAATAATTCTAAAAAACAAAGGGTAAGAGAGGATCTCCCTTTTCTCGCAACGCATGATTTGTTTACCCTTGCGCACGACCACAATAGATCGAGTGAACACCCAACGCGTATGTATGTACATAGCTTTCAATTGAGCTGCAGAACCTACACGACTTACAGACAATCCTACATTAATAGCAGGTCGGATTCCACGACAAAACAGTTTTGTTTTCAAAAAGATTTTTCCGTTCGTAATGAAGATTACATTGGTAGGAATATAAGCAAATACATCTTCAGCTTGTGTTTCGATAATAGGTAAAGCAGTCAGACTACCTGCACCAGCTTGGTCTGACATTTTGGCAACTCTTTCTAATAAACGAGAATGTAGATAAAACACATCTACTGGGAAAGCTTTTCGACCTGGTGTTGTGTAGCATCGTGTTCGGGTTCCTGTGACCGAACGCGAACGAGCGCCAAAACCCTCTGAATGTGAACATAAAAATATATTTAAAAAAAAAAACAAACAAAGTTCTCAGAAATATTTAAAAAAAATATATGTTGTATAAAATAATAATATAAACAACTTTTGAATTGAAGGCGTATTCAAATTCGTAACCAAACTCGAGTTAAGAATCAAAAACCGATTTTTTTTTTTTTTTTTTAATATGTTTCTCCAAACACGTTCGGGAGGCGTTCACCCCAACATGTTTGGACGTTCGGAAAAGCTCCGAACATGTTCAGTGTGCTACACATATACAAAGGGTTATAAATATGTGACGATCACTTCTCACAATCACAGTGCGACTCCTCTCAACCTTATATATATATATGTGATTGCAGATAGTCAAATCCAAAGTGTGAACCACAAACATACCTGCAATCACATCAAAGATTCAACCAAAAGTCCACACACTACACGGGGTCAACTTTGACCATTCTCTGTACTCATACACCTTGCTTTAGCCATGTAAGCCCCAACCTTTGCCCAACCTTCCAAAATAAATACTCAGTACCTCTGTTAAATGACTATTCAATAAAAGTCTTGGTGAAAACCTTAATAAAACAATTAAAATTAATAGGGCTAAAGCCTTCAGGTTGGGTAACGAGAGTGGATTGAAGTTGAGTCGTAAACCAACGAATCGGCAACCAACCTGTTATCGATGAGAACAGATGATGATCCTCGAGGGATCAAGTTAAATCTAGCCCAAATCCTGAACCAAACGATCAAGTGGACCTGAAATACATGACAGATCAATCCCCAAGTTAAACCATCAGTGTATGGAGAATGAATCTCCATAGCACATTCTCACTCAAAAGTTTTCTGCCAACTAAGTCTAAGTCCACCTCTAAGCTAGTCCCCAAAGAAAAGGTAAACCTTTGATAGAGTCTCCCCTATTCAGGGTGGGTTGTTAGAATCGCAACCTGTCGAAATATAATGTAACTTCTCTAAATTAAGAAAATTTCGGCAGCGCTTCCCGTAAAAAAAATGTCTTTTCATAATTTATACTACCATAAGTATTAACTCTCGGATGTCAAATTTTGTCTAACTCCCTGATTTAGTAAAAATTTGGGCAGCATCTTCTTTAAAAAAAAATAGACTTCCCATATTTATACTAAGTCAGATATGAACTCAACATAAGACTTGAGTTCCTGCCAGGACAAAATTTAACCAACTCCTTAGATATGAAGAAATTTTGGCAGCACTTCCCGTAGAGAAAGTAGCTTTCCAAAATTTATACAAGGCTAAGTTCATGTCCTAAAATAATCTTGACTTTTGAAAGATCTTTTTTTTTTTTTTTTTTTTTAATATCTCCCACCATTGTTAATGGTGTTGGTAAGAGCAGACACCACTAGCACCTGGAGACAGGTTCCGTCTATTAATGAGAGCATCACCTGCTGGAAAGCGGGTCCAGCGTCCCATTTATAGACTGAAAGTACCTTAGTGAAACGATTTTGGCATGATTGTCCTGGAAACCGAGGTGATCGACTCAGCAGGGCATGAAGAAGAAAAAGCGAAAGGGGGAGAACCTCTTCGCCCAGAAACGGGCGTCAGATACTTGCATCTACACCCTAGTTCCTCCCTCCCCCTTTCAGTCCCAGTCCCAACTGTCAGTTCCGTTTTTTCAAGAAGATTGAAGAGGACGCCTGCCAACATTGATTAAGTCAAATTTTGCTATTAACAAAACTTTGGGCAGCATTTCCCCTAGAATTTTTTTTTTTCCAGATTTTTACTAAGCCCAATATTAAACTCAGACAAAAAAGTCCCATAATTTTTTTTTTTCCATATTTTAACTAAGCCTGTTATAAACTCAGACAAAAAGTTAAATTTTGAAAGTCAAAATTTGACTAACTTCTTGGTTTTGTAGAAATTTCGGTATCACTTCCTGTAGAGAAAATAGCTTATCAAGATTTATACAATACCAAGTATAACAAATGATCCATAAAGTGCGAGAATTGACCTAAGTAAAAAAAACTTAGCTCGAAAAATGCAAAAAAATTGAACTAACTCTTATGACTTTAACACGTGGCGAGCATCTAAAGCAACTACCTATCAAACTGAAACTCATACTAAGTAGTAACCTCTCTCAGCCACATGCAAGGCTAAACCACAAAGATACGTACTCTCATCAACCGAAAGTCAACCTGGTCAAACAATAGCTTGTAGTCTTTTAATGATTTATCCCTTATACCCAACTTACATAAGGCGTAAAGTTAGACCATCCAATCTTATGGAAACCTGTCTCGGTCAGTCATTGGATATACACAAACACAAGGCACTACAATTTTTCTCTTCCTTGGGCATATGACTAGGCTATCCAGCCCAGTCGCCCTGAACTCGTTACAATATCGAAGTTATATATAATTGTCGTCGCTTAATCTTTTAAGGTCACACATGACTGAACCGATCAACTTAGATTAAAGTTCAGTCTGACCCTTCTTACCACAAGTTTATCCTTAATTACGTACTTTCTTCAGTTTGTGATAAGCTATAGCCAAACCATCCAATCTTAGGGAAACATGTCTGACTAGCCTGTTCATAAATAAAATAGTATATAATATAAACAAGTTTATCCATTTTTGTTTCCGCATGTGCGTTGAAACCAAAATGGATAAACTTGTTTACATTCTATACTATTTTATTTACGATCAGGCTAGTCAGACCTGTTTCTATAAGATTGAATGTTTTGGCTATAGCTTATCACAAACTGAAGAGAGTTCATACATAAGGGTTAGAGTGAAATTCTCCTTGTTTTATTTTGAGGGAATTCAGATATAAGACCTCCCAGTGAAATTCTCCTTGTTTTATTTTGAGGGAATTCAGATATAAGACCTCCCAATCTTATGAGAACCTGTCCAGTCTTTTGTTTGAATTCCCCTTAGAATAAATCAAGGAGAGTTAAGAGTCGTCAAATCTTATGGAACATGCTCAACTCTCTTTCAGAAACCAATAAAACATAAGAAAACCCAAAGAAAACAAGGCAATCAAGCCATTCAATCTTATGGAAGTTTGCTTGGTTCCTGAAAAAATCAATCACAAAAATCCCTCGCAAGTCAGAGCAACCAGACCACTCAATCTTATGGGAACCTGTTTGATCCTCTATGCAAAAAAAAAAAACCATAGCACTGACCCTCCAAACTTATGGAGACTCTCCCAGCCTTTGGTTGACCCAGTCAAACACATGCAATACCACCTTCCTCCCACCTTTCCCCCATATGCAACCCCTTTTCACAATATGCTCTCAGTGAAACAACAAAATAAAACTGAGTTTAAAACATTTTTACCTAAGTCCGGTTTGTGTCATGAAAGTCAAACACCAAGTCAAATATGAGATACAGGCAGTATACTCAGTCAAACTGAAGCGAGAAATATAGATAAGGGTTATAACGACTTTTATAGTCGGAAGATGAAGTTTTACCTCTTAGTTCCCTGCCTCTAGAACTCCTCTTGAGTTTCGGCAGAGTTTCCGCAATCGGTGGGCAGACTCCCACAGAGGTTTGATGTGGTCCTACGGATTGCATTCCCGTCTGCCGCCTTCCTCTCTGAACAGGATTAGACTTAGAGTAAGAAGGTCAGAAGGAGGGGTCTGAGACATTCACAAACAACTCGCGAATGTGTTTGGGTGAACATTTGTTTTTTCCATAATTTTTGTTTTTTGTTTTTTATTTTTAACGCACGTTTGGCTAAGAATTTGAACATGACCCCAAGGGAGAAGTTGCTTGTATTGTTGTTTTACATGACATCTATTTTTTTCTAGATTTGTTTTAGATTTATTTATTTTTTTAATATTTTTTATATTCAAGTTCAGAGGGTATTCAATGTTTGTTCATATTCGAGCGAACATGATTGTGTTCGTCTCCTAGTGCGAACAGGATGCTAAACAGTTGTATACTATGTTTGTGTGGTGTTTTCGAATTTCGACGCAATTCTTCAAGCAGTCTTTAGTGGGGTATCGATGAATGACTTTCATCGGTTAACCTTTTTTTTTTTTCAAGTTTGTATTTCCTTTCTCCATATTTCGAATTTACCCTGCAACTTATGTGGATTTTATTCTTTTAGGAGATCTAGGATTTTTCACATGCCTTAATGAGTGGGCTTATAATTTCTCTCGAGTTTTTTTTTTTCAAATTCATGGGTGTCTTGTCAAGATACTTGACGCGCCTTAGCGAGCATAAAAATTTCCAGACGTAGGATTTTTTTTTTTGCTTGGTAAGTCACATTAAATTTTGTTGATGGATAATATAAATAGGAATCGAGCGTGCGCAAAATTTCCTTTCGAAGTTTTCAATATCAATTCGATTGAAGGAATTAGGCGTTGCTTCACCGACATTTCACGTAACTACTTAAGTGTTACGTCTTCCACGAGTGTGTTGTTGTGTGCCACTTTTACATGCAATCTTTTCTTACGCACTGCGTCCTCCTTCGCGCTTTCACCGCTAAGCTGCAACTGTCTTCTTCTCTCTCCTTTTGTGCTCGATCCCGTTGAATCTTTTAACCTCCTTTCCCACCTTCGTCTAATACCTCGGAGGATCTTGCAAATCCAGCTTTGACTGTATAAGTTGGACGACAACGTGTAGAGAGGCTTCGGTCTCCCCTCTCTGTGATCTGATTGACTCTGATAATTTTTACCAGATCAACATGACCTTCCTAACGGCTACGGTTACTAGTTCCCTCCCCACCTCGTCCCTACCCGTCCCCGATCATCATCCTCATTTCCTCTGTCTTCGCAACCATAATAAACGTGTCTCTTTTGTTGTCTTCTCTCTTGCATTCATCTGCCAACTCTGTTGTAGTTGCTAGATAGTGGTGGTGATCAGCGAGTCGGGATGTCCCGACGGGTCTGCTGCAACTTCACGGGGGCGTTACGGACTGCAGGATCCAAATTGATTATCTTAGGAGCTAGGTTGACGAGGTGACAATTGTTTGGGTTTGCTCTGAAGACGTGGCGGCGAAGATCATCAGTGTTAGAGCGGGTGAGTGATAATAGTTTTACTAGCCAGGGGACACAATTTGGAGAGCGGAGGATTCTACGCTTCTTTTTCCCATCTCTCGGGTAGAGTTGCATAGCATGGCGCCAAACGTTTTTGTCTCAATTGTGTGCTCAAATCCCCCCCCCCCCCATCTCTCTCTCTCTCTCCTCCTTCCTCTCTTGGTCTTTTGAATGATCTATGGATAATTTTGTGTGTGTGTCGATCTCCTTCATGCCTTCCCACTCCAGTAAAAGTTGCGCTAGGTGCAGATCTTTCGGACGTGTGAATCCATGTGAGATCGTTTAATCCGGCGCCCCGTCTATTTGGAATTATGAATATTTGAGCCGTTGAGAATTAGTGCGAGTTTCCTTCCCCTTGGTGTAAGATGGATGTTCTATTTGGTCGCTTTCTATCTTTTGATGGATAAGTAGCTGCAATGCCAGTGAATGCATGAATGTGTTGTTTAGTTGCTTGTTAACTTTCCTCTCGTTGTCCGACACCATTACATCCTTCCGCTTGCATGAAAAGCGTCAGGTGTTAATCCGCTAAAAGCGCAAGTGTGTTTTCCTCCCCTTTCTCGTATTTTGAACGGTAGCTTCATGAGTAATCCTCCCTTTCCGAAAAAACATTGGGCATGAACATCACGTCATATTGCCTGATTTCCTTCGCACGGATGATTGCATGAGTCGATGAGAACTAATTCAATATGTTTTGTGAATGCTGGGTGTGTGTGAAGCTGACGACGGATGACCATATCGACTGAAACCGACGGATCATCTGCGCCACGACTTCGTGATCCTCCCTGCTCACGCCTTTTCCTATATAACGAGGATAGGACACATGTCTGCGAGTGGGATATGCGGGAGCTCATCGCTCAAATTGGTCGCACCTAGCAATTCCCTTTTGAAACACAGTGTTCTCGGTTCGTTAACTTCTTGTTTGTCTCTCCCTTCTCCATTCTCCTTCCCTTTAATGAGATGGTTGTGATTCTATGACCGACTGTCGCCCGTACTAGCCTCGCACTTCGTGTCCCGATTGTTGCCGCACGGAGCGGTTAAGGGAGCAGGGATTCGATAACACGCCATGCAGGGAAAGCGAAAGCCGCGGAGAGAGAAGGCAGGTTGCACCCATCCGATTCCAATTCTGAGCTCTATTAGATGAGTTGTCGGACCCTTGTCCATAGCCGAGATCAGGCATACACACCCGCACCTTTTCGACCATGCACGCAATGAAGTTAAAAGGTACTCCACAACCGGAATTAGTCCCTTTTTGTCGTTTCCCGCCATAGCTCGTTGCCCCATAACCGGAACCGCACAAGAGATTCCATTTCTGACCACGAATTCCCCACTCAAAATTTCCTAAAATCCTTGGCACACCCCCATTGCCACTTCGGGGCCCTTTCCGCATTTTAGTCACTCCGACAAGGAAAGCAGTGTAGGGCGTGAGGTTGAGCGTCACAGACTGATGCTCCCTAGAATGGATACTAAGGGTGGGACCCCACAAGCTGGCGGCCTAGATAACGATCTGGCGGAAGTTGGCGGCGTGAGGCCGCCACGAACGGAGAGCGACCAGAACAGGGGACCCCACTGCCACCGCAAAAATTTGCCCCTGCGGGCCACGTGCTTTCCCAAACAGAAAAGTCAACCCCGAAGTCTCTTGAAAAGGAAAGCGTGCATGTTTCATTTGTGTTCTTGGGTCCACGCGTGTAGGCGTGTGGCGCATTCCGTGTGCACCAACAAGTGACATTGTGGGTGATGTTGTGGCGCGAATGGGTGATGGTGCGTGACACGGGAAGGGCCCAACGGGTGGGGGGAGGGAGGGGGGCGTTCGCGCACGAACGTATTTCTACCTGAGCTGATGGAAGGATGGTTCAATGGCCACATTTTTTGAATGCCTGGTCTACTGTGCCTTGATGCTGCTGTAATGTTGTCACCAAAGGTGCGAGTTGCCGTTGGCGGTCTGTATCAGCCTCCGCCGTGATGTGCCGCCATCTCCGTACCATCGCAAATAAAAGAGAAGTGTCGTTGGGGGTGGTGGGGGGCTTGGAGACAGGATAGGGAGGTAGGGGCGGGCGGAGGAGTGAAGACATGGACGGCGAGTGGGAAGAGTGGCTGTTGTTTGTCGTGGTTGCCGTCATTCAGTGGGTGAGTCAGCGTAATGTGGGAGCCATGGCTTCCCTCGAGGCGGCTTTTATTTTGCCACTGCGCGATAACAAATTGCCCATGGCCTTTCTACGCTATTTGCGTTATCGACCGATGTAGAGGACCTCGTGCGGGGCAGGAGGAGAGTGTTTGTGCTAGAAAGGAGTGGTGGTTCGTGGAAGGACAGAGAACGACATGACAATGCGTGCGCCTCCCATTGACGACGACATAATGGAACCACATATGGACTTCGACCACAGTAGCGCCGAAATCCAGGGCCCTGTCATGGGGCCCATCTCTCGAAGATCGACACTCGTTGATCTCCACCTGGCGGCCGGCAACCCACTCCCATCTCTCTCTCTCTCTCTATATATATATGTGTGTGTCTCTCTCTCTCGCCCCCCCACTGTCAGCCCACTAATATCGGGGCAAGCGCACACGTGCAAAGGAAGCAGTGCCAGAAATGCACGCCCAACGCTCCACCGTTGTGAACTCTGCCCGCTCACGAAACTCACAACATCATTGACAGGCGCGAGCACATCGGTTGTCTATACACGCGTGCTCTCTCTCTCTCTCTCTCTCTCTCTCTCTCTCTCGCGCGCGCGCCTTGGTCGAATCATGAACGTCTCACACACACACACATTCCATCGATAGGATGAGCAAAATGAGAATGAATCTTTTGCTGAAACGGGGAAATATACAGTGCCACTTTTTGATTTGCTCGTTCCCTCGCTCCTACACGCGCGCTCTCTCTCTCTCTCTCTCTCTCTCTCTCTCTCTCTCTCTCTCTCTCTCTCTCTCTCTCTCTCTCTCTCTCTCTCTCCGCTCGCTCTCTCGCTCTCTGGGGAAAGCAGGCGAAAGTCAGGACACCGGATGACAGATCCTGCAGAATCCGGAGAGGGTCAGCAAAGACATGTGCAGCGGGGAAGGAGAGCGTCTGTGCGCTGCAAGTTCACTGTCTGTGAGGCCGCTGTGAGATACATCACCAAAAACCTTGCGGGAGAGGAGAAGATAGTGGGTGACCCGTCCAAGCAGTCACGTCGTCACGAGGATGTGAAACGACAACATCGGGTAAAAATAACAAAAAACTTAAAAATTGGGAGAAGGGGAATAAAAAATAAAATGAAAAACGGAAGATTGAAAACGAAGAAGGAAGCAAAGCGATAGAGGCACCATAAAATGAACACCTGGGGTTCGTTTCATGGTGCCTTTGTTGCCCTGTTCCCTTGTTCCTTTCAATCTTGCTTTTCTTTTTTTCCCCCTTTGTCTGTTTATTATATTTTCCCCTTTTTCAAAGTTATCTGTGTGATGTTGTCGCCTCCCATGTACATATCAGTGGTTTGATGGGTTGGCGTCCTCATGGTCTCCAACCCGCATTCCGGTGCCCACTCCTCAGCGGTCGCCCATGACACCGACCAACAGTTGCAGCACAACGTTTCCCTCCTTAATGGTGCTCGCCACAGCGCCGACTTGGGTTGCAACCATCTTCGCACTCTCTGTGCTTGCCTGGGCAAGAGTGCCTGCTGCCATGTCCATCCCTTCACGCACCGCCATACTAGAATCGAGCACAGCCCTCTCCATAGACGACACTGGTGGGTGATCATGAGCGCGCTCTTTGCCATTTGGCCCACGCCGTTTCTTCCGCAAGCCGCCCAATTCTTCAGCACTTGCACCACTACGGCTCCCACCTTCGAGGGAACCATGCCCACGGGGTGTTTCCTTATCGGAAACACCACTTTCACCACCCTGCAAGTTCAACGATGCCATGGTGTCGCAGGCGACTGACGACCTTCGATGTGCCCACTCCATGTCCTCCCACAACAACTGCTCAAACGTCCTCGGGATTCCCTCCCTTTTCTTGTCTTCGACTCTCATCTCCCAATATGAAAGGGCTTCCCTGATGCGTTATACTTGTGGAAGATGTCCTTCATCTTGCTCATGCGGTCAGACCACTTCTTTCTGTAGTCTTCCGCCGACCTGATCAAACCAGGCGCCTTCATCTTCCTGGACACCCACTCGTTGCTCACAGACCGTGCTTGAGCCGACCAGACGCCATCGCCATCATGGCCCCGTTCTCCTTCATGAACCTCGCCAGATCAATGCGCTCCTCCAGCGTCCCTGGTCTGGTTCTCTTCCCCGACACACCACCTCCCTCGGGCTGCGCGACCTCATCACTTGTACAACGCCAAACGCAGAGGTCTACCAGTAGCAGGACAACGAAGACGAACAGCGTCACGAGGATGGCAATGATTGCACCTACGAAGAAGACGACGATGGCCACGATGATAGTCGACCACCACTGATGGCCGCTGGCTTTAGGCATGCGGACACCACAACAGGCTGGCAGCAAGCATGTCTGTGCACAAGAGCAACGACAAGACGAACAGCCTGCCTGCTGTTTGCCCCACTTGCGGCTCCGCACCACCATCAGGCTGAACGAAACCAGACGTGTGGAAGGAGAATGATAGGTCCGCACACTTACCCCTCCTTCGCCGAATCGTAGATGAGGAAGGACGCCTAGGAGTCGACCACCTGGGCTGGTGACACCAGTGCATGTTTGTCCACATGAAGCTGGCGGAGATGGCCGCATAAGCACACGAGGGAGAAAATGACCTCCAACAACTCGCCTTACGTCGCTCCCAGCCTTCGCCACTCTATCAGGGATTGCGATCCTGCCACAAGCAACAGGATTGTGATTGCATGCACCCCATGAAGCCCGTCGACATCCCTCCGTGAACGTGTGGCAGCCCTCAACAAAAAAACTCGGACTTGAGCCCACCCGACTCCGTAGCCGCGTACCCAGGCTACGTATGGATCGCATGCACACGTGCATGTCAACCACAAAAGACGAGGATGGGGGCGAGAGACCGTCGATGGCAACACTTAACGGCAGCAAAAAATGCACCGTCTGCATGGGTATGCTTTCTGTAAGGGCGTAGACTCACTGGGGCCATGGAGTATGAGCTTCCCAGGTACGTGACGATATGAACGACCACACTCGTGGCACACATCTGCAGGTGCCACACACGGCTCGGGGCACACCCACCAACCTGAAACCGGCAGCCCCGGATCCGTGTCCCCGCACAACTCCATCCCCACCCAACGTCCCACCACAGCGCCCGAAGCAACACAACCCCGTGTTGTCGTCTCAACCCGGCGGCCGTCCCTGGCCCCACGCAACCTTTTCGAATCTGAATTTCGGTGGATGCATCCTTCCCGCTAGCCGGAGGCCAACGGACAAACAACGACCTCCCATGCAACACTACCTCCCCGCAGCCTTCCAACCTCATCTTCCCGTTTGGACCACACCGTTGTCCGCTTGTTCATTTCTCTTCCGGACTCCGCTGGCGACAGAAGAGGTCCCCGAGGTCTAGCCTTCCTGGTGGGCAGTTTTTCACGGAGGAGGCACGGTCCACGTAGGCCAGACAAGGCCGTGGACCGAGTGGAAACACCCTCGCGTACTCTTCCAGGCCACTTTCTTTGACCTGTGGGGTCTGCGGAACTGCTTCGCGGTTGCTGGCGTCAAGAACCACCAGCCTGTGGGGTCCCAGCCTAAGCCCGGACCACAAGGACTTGTTTTTTCATTTCTTTGAAAAAAAAAACAGGACCAAGGACACCATAATCTTTTGCTGTGATCTTTCGGGTGAAATTAAAAAGACAATAGATCTCTGTGTATCAACGAGTTCATACTCGCACTAGGACTTTCCTGGATGCATCTGACCTGAATTCCACCTTTCCCTGCATGTATGTTACATACTTCAATGAGTATGGGCAGAACCAAAGATCAACCAATGTAGGATGAGCATGTATGCAGCGGAAGTCTGATAAACGGACTGACTCACATAGACTGACTCACATAGACTGACTCAAGAATCACTCCACACACATACAATCGTGAGATGGTGGGGTCTGGGCCAAGCATGGACGATGCCCAGATCCCGTACACTCATACACAGATGAAAGGTGGGAGGAGAGACGAAGGAGGTGGGGGAGGTAGACAGCACCGGTAGGTCACCGAAATAGAATCCGATAGGTCACCGATATGGTAATCCAAAATGTCATCCAACAAGATCAAAATGTCGAGGACAATCAGTCACCAATGTCGGAGATACAGAGTCCAAATGTAACCGGTGTTCGAACTGTGATGCCGCCAAGTATCAACCCCAACAATCTCCAAGTCTCCAGTCCAGTAAGTACCACAGTCTCATACCACCGAAGCCCAACACTGATCTCTGTCCAACTAGTATAAGTCTCCAATCTGAAGAAGAGGAAGAAGAAGAAGAAGAAGAAGAAGATGGAGTCTGAAGAGAAGAAGAAGAAAAAGAAGAAGAAGAAGAAGAAGAAGAAGAAGAAGAAGAAGAAGAAGAAGGAGGAGCCGAGGAGGAGAGAGAGAGAGAGATGGGGCTGACGATGGGAGGGAGGAGAGAACCTCCGGCTCCCTGATACCTCAGGCGGCGATGGCCGCCGGTCTGGCTCAGTCGCCCTGCTGCTGCTCCTCACTGCTCCTGCGCTAAAGATAGCGCCAACGCTAATGTGCGTTGTACCATACCGTACCGGTAGAGTGCCGGTAGGTCAATCCTTCGTCTGAGGCTGGACCGGTTCTTTATACCGGTGGGGCAGAGGCCGGCCTCAATGCTGCGAGGCCTGGTCGTGCCCTGAACCGTCCAGATGGACGGTTCAGCCCCAACCGGCGGGCGGCAGCCTCAAGAGCGCCGCCAGGCCCAAACGGTAATGTTGTTTGGGCCTTCCTGTCGGGTCTGGTCCAAGGTGAGGCCTTTACGGCCTGTAGTACCCCCAAGGTCAGGCCTTTTGGCCCTACTGTGTCCTTCTACCCCTATGTCGGGTCCAGTAGGACCCGTGTGGCGTCGAAGATGTAACACACTCCCCCTCTTAAAAGACCGAGCTACTTGCGAGGGCGGAGTTGTCTGTCCGATACCGGGATGGGTCGGGTGGGACGAGCTGCKKCCTTRGCAASKCGTSKCTTCTCATAGTYGRCGAAGATAAGGGGTGCAGAAGTCTGCAARTCTGYACTRGAGATYCAYCGMGTGTCGTCAGGCGCACATTGCTTGAATGTGACTTTGTACTGCATTGGCTTGTTGCCATACTTGCGGTGCGTGATGACTCGGTCCACTTCCTGATGTCTGTCCATGGAAGGCGGATCCTGTGATTGATGTCCGGGAAACTCGTCCACTGAAGGTGGCGTGTAGATGGCCAGTTTCAATGCGTGGAAGACCCGATGCACTGTAAGGTGCGGTGGAATGTTGATTACGAAGGAAGGACCTGCGGGGTCGTCTTCAACGGCAGAAGTGACTTCCCATGGTCCGAACCATTTCGAAAGGAGTTTGCGCGAAACGTCCTGCTCGAGCACAAATTCCTCGGAGAGGACCCAGACAAGGTCTCCCTCGCGGAAAGGACATGGAAGTCGACGTCGGTTAGCCTGCTGCTGCATGCGGATCTGAGCCTTTTGCATATTTGCGCGGGCTTTGATCAGCAAGTCCCGGTACTTCCGAATGGAAGCGGGAGAGCAAGGGACGTCTATGTCGGCAACCTGTGGCAGAAGGAGATCAACGAAGATCCGTGCTTTCTCTCCACCATGATGTAGCTCGAATGGTGTGACGCACATCGCCGGGTGCACCGAAGTGTTATAGGCGAACTCGATGTCGGGAAGCCGGTCAACCCAATCTTTCTGGTCGGGACGGATGACCGTACGCAACATCATCTGAGCGGTCTGGTGCGCTCGCTCCGTCTGGCCATCCGTCTGCAGGTGCCGAGCCGAGCTCGGCTTCATTGTCGTACCGGACTCAGCCATGAGGGAAGTCCAAAAGGTTGACATGAAGCGAGTATCTCGGTCGCTCACTATGTCTTCCGGAACACCTTGGTTGGTAATCCAACCGGTGTGCAAGAGTCGTGCGAGCTCAGGYGCTGCAGCATGATACTTGCAAGGAAGGAAGCGAGCATACTTGCTCAAACGGTCAACGACCGTGAGAATACCGTCATGGCCGTGGCGAT
Source organism: Chara braunii (assembly GCA_003427395.1). Classification (NCBI taxonomy): domain Eukaryota; kingdom Viridiplantae; phylum Streptophyta; class Charophyceae; order Charales; family Characeae; genus Chara; species Chara braunii. Next base: position 1,567,543 of record BFEA01000210.1, on the reverse strand, counting down.
CGCGGGGAAACGGGCCTGTCACGTCCATAGCAATGGAGAGTCGTGGTGCCCGAGGGATCGACAACGGTTTCAGTTCGCCGAAGGGGACTCGAGATCGACCCTTGTTACGRTGGCAAACTGCACATGACTCAATGTACCTCGTGACGTCATGAAGGACGTCGGGCCAGTGAAAACACTGGCGGAGGCGTGCTAGTGTGCGGTTCACGCCAAGGTGTGCCGAAAGTCGTGCGTCGTGGAATTCGCCGAGAAGACGAGTCCGTAAGATGTGATCTTGGGGCACAACTAACAAGTCCTTTCCTCTCGTGTGAAGGAGAAGGAACCTGTCTGCAATCCGATAGTGGCTAGCCGGCGGGTAATCCGATGAAAGCTCCGCGTAAAGCGTAGAGTAAGTCGGATCGAACTTGTAGCCTTTGACGAAATGCGGTTGCAGATCGTCATCGAGGTCGAATGCCGTGGTCACAATGGCACAAAAGTCAGGCCGTCGTGAGAGGGCGTCCGCAGCTCGATTGGCGGGACCGGGAATGTGGCACGGGTCAAAGTCGAACTGGTCGATGTAATACATCCATCGACCGATCGT
>BFEA01000210.1:1521844-1533708 GCA_003427395.1 Chara braunii | reverse complement strand
AGGCAGGACTAAGCACGTCGAGCGGGTGGGAGTAGGCCCCTGGCGTAGCAAGTAGGCGAAAGCAGGATCGTAGGCGCGAGAGTAGGCGTGGAGTGGCTGTAGGCGCGTACCGGCCGCCCCCAAAAACCCTTCCACAAAAAACGACAAAAAACAACCGAAAAACGAAAAGAAAAAAGAAAAAGCAGAAGGGCCGTCACCACCTGTGGACGGCCCAGATCGCAGGCCGATGAGAAAAGTTTCTCATCAGCCTGCGATCTGGGCTGTCTGCGGGTGGTGACCAGGCCGTAACCTGGGCCGGTAGATATGACGTTAGCGATTCTTATAGTATTGTAGATGAGAGTATGCTGACGTGGCATTTTGGCTGAGGTGGCACTGCATTGCGTTGTGGGTGGTACCGAGGCTAATGACCGGTCATCGAAATCCACGTCGGCCCAATTGGTGAGAAATCTGTGGTTGGGGGCGGCTAACTCCAGGTACGTTGTTCCCATTCCTTATCTACCTCTCAATCTCTTCTTACCATGAGGAAGTGAGTCCAACTTGAGTGTCCTCTCTTTGGTGAGGAGTCGTGTGCGCTCTACCTTGAGAGACGACATTCTTCCTGGTGGCACATCTGGCAGGAGAGGGCGGTGCCTCTGAAGGGCCCTAGTTGAAGCACGGGTCACGGTCGCCATGCCAACCCATGGGTAGTAGTACATGCAGGCCATGCTGCTTTGTCCATTGAGGCTCTTTGCTGCGCTGATAGAAGGGGTGTGCGGACTGACCAGTCCTATATAGACACTCTCAGGCCGTCTATAAACATTTCTGGTTGGGGTCTGAACTGTCCACTTGCTGTGATCGTCGTCCTGATTGCGACGTTAAAGAATTTCTGAGGACTCTCGGGGGCTGTCCTTAAATTGCCTCTTGATCAGCCAGATCAGTCAGGCGTAAGGCTCGTTGCATGCGAGGGTAAACAAAGGGCAGGACTGGTCATAAGCATACTTCTTGGGCACAAGGGTGGGCCGTGGTTGCACACCTTAGACACTGCCGCTTGATGACGCCCATAGGTACGTTGGATATAGGGGAAGGGGATTCCAATTGTGAGCTCTACTCTGTATCACTATCATATCCATTGTGCATACATCTGCACAAAGTAGTCTATTTTTATTTTGATTAGTTGGTTGACAGACTGCTGACACCTAACAGACAGACTAGAGTAGGACTGTAATCTACCATAGTCAGTTCTTCTTGAAGCTTCTATGTAGAACTAATCAGGATAGACTTAGACTATGTGTACAGTTTGTGTATGCGGTAGGTCCCAGAGAGGACTCTAGTGCAGACAACGTTTGCCTAGCCGATTAGTGGATCAGCTGGGGATGACGGTACAGCTGACGCTAGGAGGTTAACAAGGCTATCGTCGCTTAGAATCCCTAGAGTGTTTCAGGCCCTACAACCGGGAGAACAGAGAAGACTAAGGGTCGAAGCTAGGGCCCATAGGCTTGAGGCTGCAAGGGAAGCAGCAGCAGCTAGCGGGGTAGCAATGGCTTCAGCAACGTCTGCAGCAACCTCTGGTCAGGGCATGCCGTCCAATTCGACCAACTCGCAGTCAATCTCCAATACGTTAGGTGTCGGCGCTAGTCAGATGGCGGGTGTGCAGTCCAGCCCGCCGCCTCATCTTATAAGGAAGCAGATGGAGCTCCAACAGGTAGAGAGGATCCGCTTAAGGTTAGAAGAGGAACTCGAGCAAGCTACTAAGAGCGAAAATGAAATTAGAGAGAGAAGAGCCAGACTAGAGAGTAGGGAGGCAGACCTAGCTGCACTAGAGGGTTTAGATGATGCAGCCCTGTACTCTACAGGAAAGATCCTTAAGGCAAGCGTCCTGTCCATGCAGACGCACATGGAGAGCAAAATGGACGTCATGCAGGACACCCTGGACCAGATTCTGCAGGCCCTACAAAGGTCGGGGATCTGGACAACAGCTTTGCCATTGCTTCCATTATAAGCGATGACAGGCCCCTATGCCGCTCAGTCTGAACAGCAACCAAGCGGTACATCAACAACAACTCTATCTTAGACTGTTGCTTCTTCATCCTCTAGTCCAACGACTGGAGCTACACCACATGTCCCGCCAGCGGGACAACAATTACCTTGGTACCCCAAGACCCCCCTGAAACCACCTCCAACCTTCTCAGGAGACAAGAAGGATGAGGCTCTCGACATGTGGTTGAGAACGGTTTCAGTGTGGGTAAGGGCAAAGAGGACATTGGTAGAAGAGGAAGTGATAACTGCTGCATCATGAATGGATTGGTAGCTTCAAAGGGGTTCGACAGGAACATGGGTGATTGGGCACAAACCCACACCCTAGAGAGCTTTATGGACTTAGTGGAGGCTCGATGGCACAACCCTCAGCAAACACAGATTGCCACTGATGGGCTTCTAAAGCTTGATGCTAGAAAGTACAAGTCAGTGCGAGAGCTTACCACTACCGTAGAGTGTCTGCTTGTTGTCCCAGGAGTGGAATACAATCCCCAAATCTTATTGACCACGTTCTTAAGATGTCTTCCCACAGACATCAAGAACTTACTGGCCAGCGAGGCTCGGCGTGAGTATCACACCTTTGAGACATTCAGTAAGAAGGCCCTAGATTTATAGGCTACGTTGGGTAGTGCTCAGACCCCTTCTACGGATGGGAGAAAAAAAAAGGCTCCACAAGATGTGGAGAGAACAAAGTTAGACGGCGAGGAAATTGCTGAGGGTAGCAACCTCGCTGCTGCAATTAAGACTAAGGCAGTTGACCGCGGGAAAGGCGGTCAACAGAGGAATCAGGGGCAAGCCGCCAACCCAAACAAAATAGCTGCTTGGGTAAGGGTTGGTTTGGAACAAGAAGTGTGGCGGGACCCTTGGCAGCGGGGTGCTTGCATAAACTGCGGCGAGTATGGCCGTACACAGTTTAAGTGCAAGAACCCGAAGGTCTCGCAAAAGGTCCCTTCTAAGGGTGGGTATCCTTCTTCTCAGTCTAGGGCCTCTACGAGCTCCAACTCGGGAAACACTTAGGGCCGGTAGAAGTTGTAGCTGCTTCTACTCTCGTTGAAGCGGGTGACGTACCTTCCCCGTTTCAAGAGTTGGCTGAAGCTATTGACTCCTTAGTCACCCTGCGGACGCATCCGGACCCAAGTATACTCTGTACGTTGGATATGTCTGAAGCCTTAGAGGACCTTCAAGGTGAGTGGTCGGCAAGGGACCCTCGTGAGTCCTGGGTGGCACTGAGTAGAGGTCCTAGAGGGGAGCACTTCGTTATGGAAGTTGGTGTGGGTGGTCGCAAGTGCGGCGCCTTCGTAGACATTGGCTCCACGCGAAACTTTATAAGTCGCGGCTGCATTGATAGACTGCGCCTAAACGACCAGGTGCAGCGCCTGAGCAGACCGGTAGCATCTACTTTGGCCAACAAAGAGCACATGATGGTGGAGGACTACGCTAAAGATGTAGTCTGCATTTTCTCCTACCCAGGAGGAGAGCTAAATCATAAGATATCATTCATGGTGAGCAACGATCTGCCCTTTGACATGTTGTTGGGCATGTACTACCTCGAGGTTGCCAAGCCCCAGTTTGACTGGGACAAGAAGGTGTTGAAGCACGAGTTGCCTAATGGGAGGACCGTTAGGCTGGCTAAGTATAAAGCCACTAGGTATAAAACCACTAGGTTAATAGACTCCTATGGGTGCTTATGCGCATCTGCCTTCTATAACTATTATAAATAGAACCAAGAGGAAGGAATGTACTTAGTCTATGTCTCTGCAAAAGTGGAGGCCGTTAAAACACCCCCACAGATAGAGACCATCGTCGCTAAGTACCTTGATCTGTTCGAGGAACCCTCAGGAATCGTAGACAAGGACGTTGTCCATGCCATAAAGATCATCCCAGGTAGCAAGACACCTGAAGGGATAATCTATAGGATGGCTCCGACCAAGTTGGACGAGCTTCGTCGGCAACTGAAAGAGCTCACAGAAAAGGGTTGGATTCGGCCTAGCACTTCCCCCTTTGGCTCACCAGTCTTATTTGTTCCAAAGAAAGGGGGAACACTAAGGATGTGCATTGATTATAGAGGCCTCAATGCCATCACCGTTAAGAACGCAAAGCCTCTACCACACATCTATGACCTATTGGATAGGGTGCAGGGGTGTAAGTACTATACCAAGATAGACTTAAAATCCGGCTACCATCAGATTGCCATAAGACCAGAGGACCAGCACGAAACCGCATTCCAAACCAGGTACGGTCTGTACAAGTTTGTGGTGATGCCCTTTGGCCTTTGCAATGCGTCGGGTACATTCCAGCACGCCATGAATAGGATCTTCCATGACTACTTAGATAAGTTCGTCGTCGTGTACCTCAACGATATAGTTATCTTTAGTAAGACTGTCGAGGAGCATGATCAGCATGTACACAAAGTCCTCTCACTCCTTCGGCAGCACAGGTATAAGATAAACAAAGAGAAATGTGAATTCGGTCGCACTCGAATCTTGTACTTGGGTCATGAAGTATCCGGGGATGGGATTAGGCCCAAAGATGCGAAGGTGGCTAGCATACGTGACTGCCCACGACCCCAGTCTGTGACTGAGGTCAGATCATTCTTGGGAATGTGTGGTTATTACCGCAACTTCGTAAAGAATTATAGTACGATCGCATCTCCCTTGACTGATCTAACTCGACTTGACACACCATGGGACTGGACCGACGAGTGTGAGGCAACTTTCAAGCGTTTGAAGCATGCTCTCACGCACCATGAGGTTTTCATGGTACCCGACCCCCAAAGTCCATTTGTTGTAACCACTGACGCAAGCCAATACGGCATTGGCGCAGTGTTGGCTCAGCAGGAAGGGAAAAAGTTGAGACCGGTCGAGTACACGAGAAAAAAAATGCCATCAGAAGTTGGCAAAGTCCACCTACGAGAGGGAACTCTATGCTCTTTACAAGGCACTTGTCCACTAGAGGCACTATCTGTTAGGAAGGTTCTTCTACTTGAGGACTGATCATCAGACCCTGAAGTGGATCAAGGCACAATCCGTTCTCTCCGATGCACTCAAACGCTGGATTGAAGTCATAGATCAGTATGACTTCAAACTAGATTATGTGAAAGGAGAGTACAACAAGGTTGCCGATGCGTTGTCTAGAAGGGCAGATTACCTGGGTGCACTGATTTCTGAGTTTGGCTTATCTGAGGACGTGACTCGATCTTTGGGGGAAGCCTATAAGAAAGATCCCATCACGATGGACATCATCAACAAACTACAGGCCAAAGACAAGGCCACCACTGACGAGTTTGTGATGGTGGATGGGCTACTCTTTCTTGAAAAGGCAGGGTTTAAGAGGTTAGTTGTTCCATCCAGGGAAATTTTGCATAGTTTATTTTTAGGAGAATGCCACGACGCAACGGACATTTCGGAGGGATGCCTCTGAAGTTATAAGTGGGTGAGTGTGCATCTGTTGGCCTCTGCACGCCTCTCTTTTAAGTTAGCCTGTGCTCATTCCCTTTTACTGGCTGGACAAGGAAGCTTGCCTAAGGTTGTCTATGAAGCCTGGCTATTTTGTGCTTCTCCCCTCTGCCACCTCTGATTGTGATCACGGACTGTGGGCGCAAAGGCGAAGTATTATTTACAATGTTGGCATCCCCTAGCCAGTCCTTTCCGATTTTTTTTTTTTTTTTTTTTTTTTTTTTTTTTTTTTTTTTTTTTTTTTTTTTTTTTTTTTTTTTTTTGAAGCTGTCTTCTCCTCATATGGGGGAAAACTCGTTGGATGTCCTGTGTGATGGGGCTGAGGCAGAGCAGTGAGGTCGGGGTAGAGAGAGGGAGGGAGTCAGAGCACACACACACACACACTCACTCAACTCGACGCGGACTCGACACGACTCGACGGACACAAACACAAAGTGGCAAAGTCGCAAAGTCGCAAGCTTGCTTCCGTGCACAATGTCGCAGCAAGTCACACTGAAGCACAAGCACTGAGGCTGAAAACTGAGTCCCCGAACTCCGCTTGAGTCCGGTCTTAAGTTCAAGTTGAGTCCGAGGGCAAAAGTGCGATTGCCTCGGGGCTGAACTGAAAATCGAAGGTCTGAGCCTGGGCGCCAGAATGCCGGATGGCGCCAAGTACGAAATCCGAAAGTGGCAGAGGCGGGATTTGAGAACGGGCGCCAACTGCAGAGGGCGCCAACAGTCAGGAACTGGAGATCAGAGACTCCAAAAAGATAGAATAGCAGCCTGGCGGGTGGTAACCCGCGGACCAGGGATCGAGCCCTGGCTGGGTCCGTAACACTATCCCCTCCCTCTAGAAGGCAACGTCCCGGCTGCCAAAGACCCAATGAACAACTGTGAAGGACGGGACAGGGCCGATCACTGGTCAGAAAAGGAAAGGGGGAGTAATGCAGGTAGCAGGGCAATCCTGTGGGGGTTCTACAGGGATGAGGGAATTGATGTTGAAGTAACAGGGTAATCCTATTGGGGTTCTACAGGGATGAGGGAATCAATGCTCAAGTAACAGGGTAATCTGACTGAGGTTCTACAGGTAACAGGGAGGTCCTATTGGTGTTCTACAAGGTTGTAGGTTGTCAGGTTTGAGAAAGAAATAAAAATAAATAAATTGTTTGTTCAATGCTCAAGTGTTGGGGTGTCTGAGGGGTCTGGGAAAACAACGTCTCAGGTCTGTAACAAAGTGTCAAAAGCGAAGAAATGTCTTGAGGAAGGTCTTGGAGGGTGTCGTGGAAGTGGCGGTGAGGAAACAGTCTTCAGCAGTTCCGTGATGTAGACGGTGAGGACTTCAGCTGGATTGTCGCAGTAGCAGGTTGCGTCCGGTACACGATCTGATGATGAGGTCTCATCTGGATAGGAGGTCGCAGACTTGATGTCCATGTCAGAGGTGCTGCTCCAGAAGTGTGCGAGTCCAAGGTGCCGGCCAAAGGGAACAGCATGGTGGCCAACCAACTGTCTTATCTCCTCGTACTGAGCTGCAGCATGCCATCGTCCTCGTGCGATTGCCATTAGATCCATTATCGCCGGCGACGCGCAGGGGCCACATAGAGAACTTGGACAAGAGAGACAAGGGTGTGGCAGAGGACAGATGGGAGAACGGGACAAGGCGGAGGCAAGAGCAGATCAGACGGGGGGTTCAAGAGGCAAGGGCTTCGCTGGGTACAGGGGTGTGTGTAGAGCAGGAATGCGGGGTTTTGGCGGGGTCAAGGCATGGTTTATGCAAGGGTTTAGGGTTTAAGTTATATTATGTATAGGGTGAGCACAATCATAGGTGCGAACAAGTTTCATAGCATTGTTAAGGTTAGGAAGAGGTTCCCATGTGGATTCTTCATCAGGGTATCCAGTCCATTTAACTTTGTATTCTGTGATTGGTTCCGGATGGTCTGATACTTTAACTTTGTATTCTGTGATTGGTTCCGGATGGTTTGATACTAGAGTAGTTCTTCGTCCTATGATGGCTTCGACGACGAATTAAGGGTTGTGGGAAGCATGATCGGTGGAGGTCTAGGATATGGGCGGTCAGCGAATTGAGGTGGGGATTCATGGTATTCTTTTAAGTATTCTACGTGGAAGACAGGGTGGACACGACTCATGTCAGGAGGGAGTTGGAGCTTGTAATTGATGTGGGAGGTTTGTTCAATGATGGGGAAGGGTCCGAGCCACTTGTTCGAGAGTTTTTTGGACAAGCCGTGTTCGGGTTCAAAGCGTTGGGCGGAGAGCCAGACTTTGTCCCCTACTTTGAATGTTACGTCTCGTCTGTGTTTGTTGGTCTTGTTGGCTTGTTGTTCTTGTGTTCGTTCAAGGGCTTCGGTAGCTTCTCTGAGGAGTCTGTTTATTGTTGCTACCCATTCATTGAGAGAAGGGCAGGGGGTGGAGGGGTTGAGTTGCGAGGGGAGCAGGAAGTCAGAGGGCAAGCGCGGATGATAGCCAAGGTCAAGGTAGAATGGAGACATGCCAGTGGAAGGACAAACATCATTGTTGTAGGCGATCTCGGCGGTGGTGAGCAACTGATCCTAATCGTGTTGATGTGGATGACAATACTTCCGCAGGATTCTTTGGAGAGTACCGTTCATCTTCTTGGTTTGTCCATCGGTCTGTGGGTGGAATGTAGTGATATACTTTAGCGTGGTTCTGTAGGATTTAAGGAGGTGTTTCCCAAATTGTCAAAGGAAGCGAGGGTCACAGTCGCTAATGATGTTCTCAAAGAGACGGTGGTGGCGTGCGACATGGTCGAAGAAGAGAATGGCGACATCCTTGGCGTTGTGCGATGTGGTGCAAGGGATGAAGTGGGCGCGTTTAGTCAAGCGACAAACAATGACATAGATGCAATCATGTCCACGGTCGGTCTTGGGGAGACCGCAGACGAAGTCCATGGAGATGGACTGCCATGGGTGGGGATCGACAATGATTGTAGTTTGTCGGGCTTGGCGCGGTTTGAGGGGTTGATGGCTTGACATGTGGGGCATGAGCGAATGTAGGCTTTGACATCGGCGAGTAGGGAAGGCCAGTAGAAGTAACGAGAGAGGGTGTCAAAGGTTTTCTGGAACCCGAGGTGCCCCGCAGTCTTGGCGTCGTGATGCTCACCCAAGAGCTGGGTACGGAGGCCACGTGCGTCGGGGATGCAAAGTCGGCGAGTGCCGTTGGTGTCAATATAAAGAAGCTGGTCGTGAAGGGAGTAGTCGGGGACTGAGTCGAGATCACGAAGTTTGTTGTAGATTGTTGAGAAATCCGGGCAAGAGAGGTAGCCTTGGGTGTAGTGGTGGTGGAGCGATGGTAGGAGTTGGATGTGAGTCATGGCGGCGTAGACTTTCTCAGCGGGCTTGTGGTCGGGGCGTCGACAGAGGGCGTCGGCAACGCGGTTGCCTTTGTCGGGGGTGTGGCAAATGGTGAATGTGAATTGGGCAAGGAAGTCTAACCAACGGGCTTGGTGCGGCGTGATGTCTTTCTGGTGAGGATAGAGGAGACGATGGTGTTGTCTGTGTGGATGGTGAAGTATTGCCCGTCGAGGTACGGGTGCCAGATTTTGAGGACGTGGATCACGGCGAGGAGTTCCTCCTCGTTGAAGGAGTTTCTTGATAGCGAAGGCGTTGGGGTACTCGCCGGGTGACCCTCGGGGTGGGTGGGGGAGTCTTTGATGGAGGGGGTTTCAGAGGTATCGTGAGGGAAGTGTCGGGATAGGACGGCTCCAAGGGCGAATTCGGATGCATCAGTGGTAATGTAGAAATGTCGAGAGGGGTCGACGATCTTGAGGACGGGGGCCGCGGTGATGGTTTGTTTGAGGAAGTCGAAGGCGTTTTGGCGGCGGTCGTTCCAAGTGAAGGGTTCGTCCTCGTGGATGAGTTCGTGGAGGGGGGTACGAGATGTCGGAGAAGTTGCGGATAAAGGGGCGGTAGTAGTTGGCAAGGCAGAGAAATGAACGAAGTTGGAGTAGGGTCTTGGGTGGTGGATACTCGATGAGGGCGGTGACCTTCGAGGGGTCCATGCGTATTCCTTCAGCGGAGACGATGTGGCCAAGGTATTCAACGCTTGAAGCGGCAAAGGTGCATTTGCTGAGCTTGGCGTAAAATTTTTGCTCTCTGAGGATAGAGAGGACTTGGCAGAGATGCTGAAGGTGGGACTCGAAGGTGGGGCTATAGACAAGGATATCATGGAGGTAAACGACGACACAGACTTCGAGGAGGTCGCAAAAGATGTGGTTCATGGTGGATTGGAATGTGGCGGGGGCGTTGGTGAGTCCAAAGGGCATCACAAGGAACTCGTAGTGCCAGACGTGAGAACGGAATGCGGTCTTGTGGGTGTCCTCCTCGCAGATGCGGATATGGTGGAAGCCACTGCGGAGGTCAATTTTGGTAAAATATTTGGCTCCACGGAGGTGATCAAGAAGCTCGAAGATCCGAGGTAGGGGGTATTTGTTATTGATTGTGATCCGATTCAAGACGCGGTAGTCTGTGCACATTCGGAGTTCCGATGTTCCACCTTTCTTGATGAAAAGGCAGCTTGTGCCGAAGGGAGGTCAACTTGGCTTAATGAATCCTTTTTCAAGGAGTTCATTGAGCTGCCGCTTCATTTCTTCAGCTTCCGAAACGGATAGTTGGTACAGAGGGCGGCAAGGTGGAGAGTGACCGGGCTCCAAATCGATGGTGTGAGACACACCACGATCCGGAGGTAATCCAGCGGGTAAGGACTCGGTGAAGACGTCCTTGAACTCGTCGAGGATGGAGGTGGGGGCGGGGTTGGAGGGGGGGGCTTGGTCGGGTTTGTCCGTTGGAAGCAAGTCCTCCGGGCGCTCGCGATCAAGGACAAGGCAATAGTAGGTGGAGTCAGGGTACATATGAGCCATGTGAAGGAATTGGTGCGTGGTGACGGAGCTTGGGGAGGGGGGATAGGGGAGATAGGGAATGTCGATGGTTGTGTCAAGGGGTTGGTAAGGCGGATGAAGTTGGGGTGGAACGAGTATGGTATCTAGCGGTCCAGCCACGGTGTTCCCAAAACGATGTCGCACATTAAGTGCATGACATCGAATGAGACCTGACTGCGGAGGGTTCCGACAGTCATGGTGGTCTCGGGAACCGTGCGGTCTACTACAACGGCGGTGTCTTTGTCCCCTAAACGAATCGTAATCGGGGAGTCGTAACTGGTAGAGGTAAGACCGACTTTCGGGACACACGTGTCGGTGATGAAGTTACGAGTGGCTCCAATGTCGAGGAGGGCCCAAAACTTAGTCGTAGACGCACCAAGGGTGGCGGTGATGAATTTGAGGTGAAAGTGTGATGAGTTGGCGGTGGAGATAATGGTGTTGAGGCGGCGTTGTTCATTGCCCAATTGGACAAGCCGATCGAGTCGGGCTTGTTCCTCAACAACATCAGAGAAGGTGACAGAGGATGGATTTGGAAGGCGGTTTGCGAAACATTTGGTGGTGAGGGGGGCGTCAGGCAACGCGGGTTGCGACGCCTGGGGGTCGTCCGGTGGGATGTGTGGCACCGGAGAGGAGGGAGGCAGACGTATTGTCGATGCCAAATGGGTCACTGGTGGGGTGGAGATTGTCACCGATGGGATGGCCGGCAAACTAGTTATTGACGCCGGAGCGGATTCATGGTGATACTAGGGACGGTGTTCATGAGGAGGAGGGACTGGGAGTGGCGCATGCGGAGGCTGCGGGTCGGGGGGGCGCGGACCTGGGTGCCTGACGTGTGAACTGTCCGACATTTGGACAATTTGTCTGTAGATGTCCTAACTGTTTGCACCGACAACAACCACCCTTTGCTTGGAGGTAGGTTCGCTCCTCCGGTATGAGTTTCGTGAGACGGGTTGGGTGGGTGTTCATGGGAGGATGGCTGGAGCGTTCTCTCTTTTCCATTCGCATGAGGTGAATGGTGGAGAGTTCGTCAGAGGAGAGTGATGTGGTGTCTAGTGGATCAGAGAGGATATCGGGGACGGTGGCAGAGAACTCGTCCGAGGAGGCAGAGAGAGAGGTTTCGTCGGCGATGTTATGAAAGAATCGTGGGCAGAGTGGGGCGGATGTGAGTGCATCCTTGTACAGGGTGATGAATTTGTCTAGGTGAATGGCGCAGTTGAGGAGATTGGAGAGGGACATTGGGGGGTCGTGGACAAGGGAGGCGGCTAGGTCCTTGCGGCATCCCCGTTTGAAGTGCGAGTCAAGTTTGGGTGAGGAGGACGGTACCCGGGTGAAGTCGGTAGTGGGATTGGTTGGGAGGAGTGTGGATGGAGGAGGTATTGGGATACCAGGGAGTAGGGCTTGAGGTGTGGGGGTGATCTGGGTATGGGTGGAAGTGATAGTGGATGAAGTCATGAGGGGTTGTGACTGGGAGGGCGTGACGGCGGGGGTTGTCGTCTTGGTGACCAAGG